>LPNX010655301.1:99114-286116 GCA_001517045.1 Pseudotsuga menziesii | reverse complement strand
TATAATAAAATTGAGGCACAACAATCTTAGAACCAAGACAAAAGTTTCTATAGATTCACATAGATCAATTTACTCAATGAATGCCAAAAACTGTGCAAAAGGTTTGGAGCAATAACATTATAATCATTAATTCAGAAGATAGATTACAATTATCTACAATGGCATGAATAGCCAAGAAATTTGAATCCTAGAGAGTTCATTCAAATTGAATGCATGAGAGTGGCATACTTGTTATTTAACACCACTCGACACATCAGTTAACCACTTAACTACAACATAATCGACTCTAACATACTTGGAGGTAGATTAGACTTAGTCTAATTGAGTCAGAACTTAACTTCATGCCAAAAAGTAGGTGGGGGAGCCTTTCTGACTTTAGTTAGCTGAGCATAAATGAACTGGATGACCAAAAATAGGTGAGGGCGCCTTTAGGTCTCCAGTTAAGTGAATTTGGTGCCAGAATTTAGGTGGAGGTTCCTTTATCACTTCAGTTAACTAATTTGAGTGTCATACATTAGGTAGAGGTGCCTTTAACACTTCACCTAACCAAAAATTAGGTGTGGTAGCTCCTAGATGATTGAGTGGGGTGCATTAATGATGAAAATCAACCCATATTGGGGATGGTTCCCCAAATGAAGGAGGTAGCCTAGATAACTGAAACTGATGAGATGTTGATGATGCAATCACATGTTTGATTCAAATACTTAGGATAAGTGGTAAATTAGGTTGTTTACCCTAAAATAATGATGTGGGTTGGAAAATGACTCCAAAACCCCCTTTTAATATAATATCAAGTGGACAAGTAAAAAAAATAGGGCCCTAGCAACAAAGGCCATAGGTCACCCTGTACAGAAATAATCCTAAAATGCTAAAAAAAAACTAAGTGAGGAAAGAGGGGAAAAACCACTGGGAAAGAAACCCCCCCAAACTAAACACTAAAGGATATAATCTATCCTCACCATAGTGGAACTCACCCCCAATAGTGAACAGATGAAAGATAACTTCTTCTCAATGAAGCTTTTGGCGAAGATGTCTATGTTATAGGAAGAAATTTCTATGGATTGGGGTACCACAACAGACAGCTTGATTCCAGAAATCAATCCTTTCCAATATGCAATAGAAATCAAATATCTAACACTAAAGGATCAAACCTCGTACTTTATTTCAGACGGTTGAAGTAGATCCCCGTTGAGCTTTCCAACTTTAGCTTGAGTTGATAAATCACTTCTTCAACAACAAGTAAAAAAGACAAGAATACTAGATATATTGGTGTTAGATCTATTCTAGCATATATAATCAACAATGTATAAGCATTTGAAAACATCCAAGGATAAAATATTCATTCAAACATACATTATTGGACAAGAAAATATATTTCTATTAATATAAAATCAGAGATTACAATGGATACAACCTCTGTCGACACGTTTGCAAATCGGAGAAACTGAATCCCCCACTTGGGCCTCCACCACCTCAATCCTCCATCTCTCAATAGCAAGCTCACAAGAAAAATGAAATCTTGGGAAGAACACAAAAGTGCTCCAAGGGATAAAGGGATGCAGACTCAAGCACAAGTTTCGGCAACAATGGACTATAGTTTCTTTGCTCTCAATTCTCTTATGCCTTCAATGTATCAAAAGAGTTCCTTATATAGCTTTTCAAAGGGGTAATGAAAGGCCGAATCCGAGCGATCTCAAGGAATATGGAAGGCCAGGAGACAAGTGAGTTAGATCCATGTCAAGGAAAACTCCAAAAGGATTTGGATTTTGTACACATCCCGATGTACACAATTTTAGGAGTCAAACCCACGTATATACACAATTAGGGGTTTAAAAGTCACGTGTATCAATTTTCATATGTTTATAGGGATGGTCTAGGAAACATCAAATGACAAAAAATGGTCCAAGGGGTCTAAGGAGTCTACAGAGGGGCAGGGGAAGGCCATACAAGTGTGCTTCACTTGGAGTGGTAAAATCCACTATAACAGATGCCCCCTAATGTGCGAGGTCAGAGGGGTCATACAATGGCTGGAATACATTATAAGTCCATCCCAAAAGTGGAGTGATGAAGGATCCCAAATGGAATACCAGCCACCCAACCAGCATAGTACAATGATACAACTCTGCACATAACTGCAAATACATATAGCAATCCTAGATACATAAGAGTACAATGGCCATGAATAGGCATGATACAAAATATCACATAAGTGGTCATCGCCATGTACAATATACATAGATCATAATCTCAATGATGAAGATATACAAAGGATCAGGATCTTCATAATGGCTGAAGATATACAAAGGATAAAGATCTCCATAACAGCTGAAAATGTCTGACATATACTGGAATCAAGTCACGAGAGATGAAATCTCATGAACACTGGCACGATTAAGGAGGTAGCATATAAGAGATGCCACCAATCTAGAAGGTCTTCTACACAAACTGTTACAAGTACATGTCTCACTATGTGAATAGAGGTGTCGAGGTCGAACATAGTAGTCCATCGTCTTATTACCAATCATTGATGTATACCGTTAACAGACACGAGATCACCCACCGATAATGAAAATGGGAATCAAGGTACTAGAGTACAAACTAACAAGTGTGAATAAATGTGTTGAGGTCAAACACTTGAGAGGATCCATTGATCAGGGGACATTGATGTATTCCCACAAACTGTCGATGGTGAGAGAACCTACCACTGATGACTACAAGTCTCAAGACACTAAAAAATGACTCTAGATTCCAATCCCAAAATAAATGATCTGAAGTCAATGGGATGAAATTCACTGGAAGGAGGGAATTAAGGCATCCCCCATCATCCAACACGAGGTACTCAACAAAGCTGTATAATGTGGAAGGACTCGATCATAAGGTGCACGAACTAGTAACTATATCGGGAATGGCCGACATGCAAAGTCAAGATAACTGAGCAATGGATGACTCATGTTTCAACTTCCTTCGAACAAGAGCATAATAGCGAATGGTGAATGAATAAAGGCAGCATAGACTCGATATACAATACAGGGACATCTCTGCGACAAAGGAGGCATCGAAAGAGGCTCCATGGGGACTGGAAGCTTAACCAGTTGGTGGAGATAAACTCAGATAAATGAATACAGCTCCTAAAGTCAAAATATAAACCCAACCAATGGATGTGATATATAGTGCTCTGTTCGAAGGCGACATGACTTGATAGCTACCAAAATATAACATATTTCCTTGTCTGGCTTTTTGTTTTTTTGGACTTTTGGACTTTTTCAAATATTTAAAAACCTTGGAAAAGAATAAAACTTCTTTATAGTTACAGACTAGGAGGAGACGAGTGTCATATGGGAAAACAAACTACTTCCAAGCAGTGGAGCATACCTATGCTCAATGCAAGGATACATGTGTAGGATAGCGACACTCAGGGGAAAATCCTCTCCTGGTAAAAATAGGGAATCAAGTTGCAAAGGATATATAAAATGGCTATGTATGGCTAGAAATGAGACAAGCTCGGGCTATATGGTTGAAACTCAATGTCAGGGAAGCCGGTGTAAGGCTCAATAAGGCTCATGCCACTTCTAAAATAGCAAGAAGGTTCTGTGACATAATAGAGTGGGTTCATACCTAAGGATATAATGAAATAGTCATCAGGTCATGAAAAATGAAAACAGTGATGAAACCTAACCTATATGCCAGTTTAGACATGATACCTGAAATCGGCATGAACAAATCAATCCAACAGCTAAAACGATACTCAAAAAGGTCTCCTACATCATACATTAGTCCAAAAACGGTCCAAAAGGATTAGAAACGGTCCAAACTATAGGAAAGGAGGTAAAAATTTTCAAAAATTTGAAAAATTTCTATAAATAGTAAAAAATTCAAAACATTATAAAACATTTGAAAATTTTACCCATTTGAGCTTAGAACTTCAACAGCAAATTCCAGGAGATCCAACCGGCGGAATCCACTACCGTTTTTTCCAGGTACTTACCCATGCTCTACTCTTTCATTTTGGTGCAAGTTTTATCAAATTCCATGGTGTATTTGGGTTTCTAGGCCATTCTAAGATACACGCCATGGCCCATGCAGAAATCGAGGGTTTTTCCACATATAGGGCTAGATATACGTTGAAAACGCCCTCAAAGTCGCATACATATGTGGTTGTTTGGAAAATAGTCGCGTATGTGGTTGCGCTCAATGTTTTTTAAGTATTCTAATGGACAAAATTCAAGTTTTATGTGCAGGATGGTCCTAGAATGGAGAGAACGTGAACATGGTGATGTAGAAGAGGTAGTAAGGGTAGATCTAATGGCTCAACAAGTGTTACGTGCATGTGGGATTTACAAATTTTGGTGTCTTGGTGGCTTAAGGGCCAAACCAGGACTATTGCAGATGTTAGTGGACTACTAGGATCTAGACTGAGAGTCATTCCAGATAGATGAGCTGTCCCTCACCATAGAAGTGGAGGACATATACTTTATTACTGGACTTTCTTGATGGGGCAAGTGGTGAACCTACGCTCTTACGGGCCCGGAGGTGGCCTGACTATAGATGAGTACATTGCTGCATACTACTATTCAGACACAGAGAAGGTTGGGAGTCAGATCTCAACTAAATCCATACAGGTGCTGGGTCTAAAGGCCATCCTATTGACACTGGGTAGGATAGCAGGCTTGGATTCAATCCACTAGGCCTCGCGGCCTCTGATGTTCTATGCAGTGGAGTGCATGAGACCCATGGTATATGATTGGAGCATTGCGCTACTGGGAAACATGAAACACCAGCTCAGTGAGTGTAAGATGGCCAGAGTGTGAAACTTTGATTTTAGTAGCATACTGAGCATGTTTTTCTTTGAGCGTGTTCTAGGATTGAGCCCTAGAGTTGACGTTCCTCTACACAGGGTTCGAGATCCATCCCAACGACGTTGGGTGGATGCGATGCGCAGACTGGGTGGAGGTAGGGTGTCCAAACCCTATCCAGCTGATTTCTTTATGTGGTGGCGACAACAGATAGTTGCCATCAATGACTACCCCTATATGGGGATAGATTTCTGGGGAGACCCAGACATGCTGCTACCACCAGGATCAGAATATAGTGACATAGGTAACGAATCTCGACCCTCTTTTTAAATTTTTTGATTTATTTAATTTTTTTGTGTTTTTTGATTATGTGGAATCAAAAGACATGTTTTTGGGTGACAATACATAGTGACATCTACCATATGCATGCAGATGTGGGACCATAGCGGCCTAAAGTCTTCCCTCATCATAGACAGAGGGGAAGGGGAGACGATATCACAGGTGTGGATGTGGAGCGGATGCTCCAAAGCATTCATACCAACTTCGTGAGACTGACACACAGAGTACCCATGGTGTAAGTCGAGGACTTTCCTGAGGCCATGCAACGCCAAATGGTGGATGTACCACGAGCATGGCTGCGGCTATTTTGACATCTATCTAGAGCCGTAGTGACATTCCATGATCACAACCCCCCTCCTCCTCCATAGGCTTAGATACCTGGGAGTGATACATTTTGTATTACTATGTATTATATTTTGGTGGCTCAAGAGCCCCATTTTTGTATCATGACACTATGTATTACCATAATTTGGATGTTTATAAAAAATTTTATGATGATCAATTTATTTATTTACATGTGTAAAAATTTATGTTTGTGATGAGCTTATTGTGTATGAAACAAATGCCAATCTAACACGTAGTTAGCATATGAGTCAGGAACTTGATTATTAATTCTTGCAGCATGTATGTATGTTATATTGTCAAATTTCCGTTCTAATAATATCACACATAAGAATATTCTTAATAATGTCGGATCTCTAACATGGTACAAAGCATTAAGCTGTGACACTACTAACTCCAAATCAAGATGTACCTCAAGAGAGATAATGCCATGTAAAATGGCATCCCGTAGAAGCTCAATAATGACACTAAACTCAGAAACATTGTTTGAAGATGGCCGTAAACATACGCCTTCTGAAGACAATAACTGACCCATAGGAGTATAAATCACCCAAGCAGCAAAGGCTAAGTGTTGAGTGTGACGACTTGCACCATCTGTGAATCCTATGAAGGTGGAAGATTCCATTGACATCTGCCAAAAGAAACTGAAACTAATCACAAATCTGATCACCATAAGAAAAAGACCTACCTATGCAAAACTGTACAATAATATACAATAACCAGCCTTGGATGAAAATCATGCATAGTAGTTTTTAAGATAGAGCCCATTTCTAGGCTCCGCCAAGGACATTCTCTCATAATCCAATAACTCATAAGCGCCCTTCTCTAACACACATTTGATGACGTAAGGACAACGCCACATGGGGTTAAAATTTCTTGTCCCCAAGGGTTCTTTTGGTTGATCCCACAAAAGGACTAAGTCTCCCTCATTAAACCTCCTTGGACGGACAGACTTATTGTACTGGACCTCTACGCGATGCTTATTTACCTTTAGAGCCACCAAGGCATCTTGATGCTGCTCATCAAGTTGCTCAAGGTGGACCAAATGCTCCTCCAATGGGGAAGTGTCTAGTAAGAGCTCTATGGCTAGCTTCAAAGAAGGAAGCTCACACTCAATTGGAAATACCGACTCCACTCCATGTACAAGTTGATATGGATAAAAACCCGTGGTAGTCTTAACAATGGTTCTATAATCCCACAAAGTGGGATATAACATAATGTGCCAATTATTCTTAATTTGTGCAATGGTTCACTGGAGAATGGATTTGAGTGATTTGTTCACTGCTTCTACCTATCCATTCGCTTGAGGGTAGTAAGAGGAGGAATTCTCTTGTTTGCACCCTAAATTTGATGCCAACACTTCCATCATATGATTCTGAAAGTGCGAGCCATGGTCAATGATAAGATCTTTTAGAATCCCAAACTGAGTGATAATCTGGTTGAATACGAAGTGTGCAGCTGTCTCACCATCAGATTTAACTGTAGGCATAGCCTCAGCCCATTTCATGAAGTAGTCAACAACCACTATGATATGATGATGCCCCCCAGTTGAAGCTGGGTTGCAATCAATAAAATATAGCCCCCACTTAGTGAAGGGACCAGCGGTGATGATGGGATGTAATAGGGCAATTTTCAAGCGCATATTACGTGTAAACACCTGGCAAGGATGGCACCTCTTGACCGCATCTACACAATCTTTAAAGATCGACGACCAGAAATAACCCACTCTTAAGATTTTTTGGGCTGGAGAAATCCCAGATAAATGACCACCACACGCCCCTCCATGGCAATCATTTATCACTACCTCAGCCTCTTCATGAGTTAAACAATGTCATAAAATGGAATCTACCCCATGGCAGTACAAAGTGTTATCCACTATGAGGTAATTCTTAGACACGTGACGTAACTGTCGTCGTTCATCCCATGAGAGGTGAGTAGGGACCTTCAATGTTTGTAAATATATAATGATATCCCTATACCATGGGTCTAAAGTTGAGATTAAGAAGATGTGCTCATCGATAAACGTATCTTCACAAACCAACTCCTCGGCCTCGCTTGGGAAATACGATATTAGCTCCACAAAAATTAACAATTTCTTCAACTTTGCCGAAACAAACTGGAGGTCGAATTCTTGCAAGATGACAATCCATTTATTATATTTTCCCCCATTCATCCTTCGAGTGAGGATGAATTGAAATGGATTGACATGGGATACAACCAAGGTCTGGCGAAGGAGAATATAATGTCTCAACCGCTGAACCGCATGTATGGTTGCTAAGGAAAGCTTCTCAACATGGGAATAATGAATCTCTACGTCAATAATATTTTGGCTCAGATAGTATATGACATGCTCTTGGAACTCCTCATCCTCTTGAACCAAAACCATACCAATCGTCTCCATGGACGCGGTCACATAAAGTAGAAAATCACGGCTGTAGTATGGGGGACTAATCACCGGGGATGATACTAGGGATCACTTGAGCGCATCAAAGGACTCCTAGGCTCACTCATCCCAACAAAAGGTGGTGTCCTTCTTCAAAAGACGCATGAAGCCTCTAGTCAAATTGGCAAAATTGACAATGAATCTCCATAAGAAGTTTTGCCATGCCTTGCAAACATTGAAGATGACGAATATTTTTCGGGGGAGACAACTAAAGTATTGCCTCAACCTTCAAAGGGTCGACTCTTATACCCTCTTTAGAAACAATGAATCCTAATAAGCGACCAGACTTCACACAAAAGATGCACTTATGAGGATTTAACCTGACCAAATAATGGTGGCACCTTTCGAATACCAATCTAAAATGATAGGAATGATGCATTCTCATATGAGAATGAGCAGCAAGGTCATCCAAAAACACCTTGATAATCGATTTGAGATCATGGAAGATCAAGGTCATGGCCCGCTGAAAAGTAGCTTTGACATTCTTAAGGCCAAAAGGCATTTTTTGATATGCAAAAGTTCCCCAAGGACAAATAACTGTAGTCTTATGTTGGTCCTCAAGTTTAATTTGTATCTGATTGTATCCGAAAAAGCAGTCCATAAAGGAAAAAACCTCACTACCCACACACTCATCCAAAATATGATCAATAAATGGTGTGGGGAAATTGTCCTTAGGACAGGTACCATTCAAATCATGGAAATCAGTACATATGTGGATTGCACCCTGCTTCTTATCAACCGAAACGGGATTTGAAACCCACTCTGTCAAGGGAACGGGATAGATAAAACCGGCTTTCAATAGTTTCTCTATCTTTGCCTTAATTGCGGGTGCTTTCCTAGGATTCGCTGCATGCAAGCATTGTCGAACAGGATTAGCATTGGGATAAGTCTTAATCTCGTGTTCAACAATGCGAGGGTCGATACCTGGCATTTCATTGTAAGACCAAGCAAAGATATCATGAAATTATTTAAACAGCTCGGTGTATTCTTGAATCTTAGCATGGAAAAATTCTTCCCTAATATAGACATTCTCTATCCTGCCAGGATCGTGAGAGATATTGATAGGAATCATTGGAGATATATTTTCCATGTTCCCATCAGCCATCAGACCAGGAGAGTTTAATGGAACCATGGGACTACCAATTCTCTCACTAAGAACCTCCCTAAAGTCCTCATGCTCCAAGCGGTCAAGCTCATGAAGAAATTAATATCTATGATGCAACTCTTCCCATGGTGGCTCAACTCTCAACATGGCCTCAATAATCGCTTCGTCTGAAGGAAAAACACTATCAAGGCAATTGTGCGCATGAGAATACTGTACTTCCCATGTAGGCAGCACATATAGGTCCTCCTCCTCCATCTGCAAAGAGGAAGGACTAGGCTCTACAACACACTCAAGATTAGCTTGATAAGCTACTATAGTTGCAAGAAATGGCACATCCGTTACGATGGGCTCACTTGAAGTATTCGGTGTAGGAAGAATCCAAGGATCTTCCATATGACTCATGCAAAAAGACACCAATCTCACAGATGTCGAAGCCTCACCGAAACTAGACCCTATCATAAGGATAGGTGTAGGACAACTAAAAATTCCCATGAGGGATGGATACATGCCTACACCCACACTCCCAGTTGCTGGTTGAGAATGCTCTACAATCTGGATCGAAGCTCCCGAAGATGCGGTAACCGATGGATTCTTGAATGAATTTTGATCAATCGTAACTATCTTCCCATTAAATGGAAAGCATGGAATGTGAAATAGTGAAGAAGCTACAGCTTGCATACTATACATCCAATTTCTACCCAGCAAGAGATTGTGGTCGAGGGGCGCATCAACCACCTCAACCTCTATCGCAACGGTCTTCCCTCCCAAATGGAACTTAAGGGAAGAAAGGTTCCCATGCGGCCTAAATGATCTCCTATCAAATGCAATTAACATGGTCGTGGATTTAGACAACTCAGGGGAACCTAAACCATTCCAACATGATAAAGACATCACATAAGCAGCAATGCCTTTGTCAATCACAATGCGCTTAACAATCATGTTGAGACATTATACATGAATCAAAAGAGACACATAGTAAGGAAAGCGAGGATAAAGTCCTATGGTTTCAAATTTAATCAAGGAGGAAGAATTATCATCATTCATACCAAAGGCAGAAGGCAAAGCCTTCCTTTGTGAAGGACAACTCTGAAGTACTTCTAGTGCAGACATCACACAAGGAGTGTGGCCCAAATCCTCGACAACAGAATAGTTCTGGGTGGCTCGGGCATTAGGATTGTGCCCCAAACGCTTAAGGAACCCCTTAGGAATGCGAGGTGCAACTTCAGGTTTATCCACAGGTTTTTCAATACACAAAGGAGTCCTTGGTGGATCAGGTCCCTTTCCTGGGTTGGGTTGTGACAAACCATAGTCCTTTGCACGGGTCACAACTTTTGCAGCACGTACCATGTTAATGCAACCACGACCACTACCCTCCAGTGGATCTTGATCACCACCAGACTAATCATGGGTCCTCGAGTTCATTTTTTTATTATGAGGTAAAGGGTTAGTCAGCACAGCTGGGCCTTGTGCTAAGAATCTCGAGGCTTCGTCAATACGAGGGCACAAGTAAGTGAGGTGACCTTCCTTACACAACTTGCAAGGAAATTTAATATTACGTTTAGCTTGCTTGTCCCCCCCAACATTATGGGTGTTCTTGTCATTATTATTATAAATTTCATTCCTATTCCCACCCTTACAATTGTTCTTACCCTTCTTTTTATTCCTTTCGGGTTGATGGTTACCCTTCTGGTCAGACGATTGCACCGAAAGCACACTCATCGTTTGGGTGGGTTGAGACAAAACCGTGGCTTGTCCCGAAGCAGATTGGTTGATTGACAATTGACTAACTTGTTTTGCAACTGAATCTGCAAGTTTAGCACTCGCACAACCAACAATGCCATCAGAATGTCATCCAGGTTTAACTTTGGGGTCGAAACTAGAATGTGGAGCATTGGGAATGATCTCATATAACAAACCGGATTGAGCATAAATCAAATCTAGTTCCTGCGCCCTAAAAATGGCTTGTTCCTCATTTTGCACTCTGGATGTAGAAACATCCTTTGCTATATAAGGCAATAAGGACTTAAGGAACCATTCGAGGAGGAATTCCGGTGGTATAAAGGCTTTAATCAACCTCTTCCATCTATGCCACTCTTGGATATGATCCGAGATATGTGTGGATTTATCCTGCCAAAATGTCAACAAGAGTTCTGTGCCAACGTCATAACGTACTGGTAGCTGGAAGTGGTTAAGAAAAGTCATCGCTAGGTCATCAAACAAAGAAAATGCCCCCCTAGGTAGCTCTATATACCATTTCATGGCAGGCCCTGTAAGGGTGCATTGAAATAGCCTTAAACAGATCGAATCTTGGTGTAAGGAATTTGAAGAGCACCATAGGTGAAAGGTAGTAACATGTTCACTTGAATCCTCTCTCGGTTTGCCCTTGAATTTGGGTATGTCTGAGGGAAGCTTAGTAGGGACAACCGGCCAAGCTGGGTCATGAGCTACAGGATTGTTCGTCAATCTCGATAGGTCAAGAAGATTTAGCGTTGTGAGGAAAGGGAGCCTAGGATGAGTAGGTCGATGGACCACTCCCTGATAGTTTTGATTCACATAGGTTTGATTACCATAACCACCATGGCCTTGGCCATAGTGCCCCCCTCCTGTTTGACTCATATAGGGTGGCATGGAAGCACCATAGTGTGGTGTACCTTGACTATTTGAGGCTACAAAGCCATAATTTGGAGAGTAAGCAGGTTTTTGATACCCGTACCCATAAGGTGAAGAACCCTGTCTATACTGCGTCCCATAATAGGGTCCATAATTCGTCGCATGAGATGTCCCATGAGACACTCTGTAAGTAGGAATATACATTTTGGAAGTAGGAATATATGCTCTGGAAGTAGTAATATGACCTCTAGAAGTATGAACATGACCTCCCAAAACAACGGGTGGTACTTGAACCTGAGACACAACTGGTCGAGTAACAACAGTATGGACATGACTCGTAGCAACGTTCCGGCCCAAAGGACCACATGAATGAAATGGAGGGTGACCATTCAAAGAACTAGGGACATAGGATGAAGGGACTTATGTAATTATGTACATGTTATTCCCTATAGTCACTCGTCTAAGATCTAGTATCCTAATAGGATCACTAACCCTAGGCCTAGGAGGAATATGTGATGTAGCTTCCACTGCCGGGATGGAAGGTGTAATGTGACTTGTGCTCCCAAACCTCTCCACATGGTAAGGAATGAGAGTGCCCCCAGGCGTAGTGTTAGGCTCAAACTTCAACTCGACATGAAATGCCAAATCATGTGTGGGAAAACTAGACATACCATAACTACCATAACTAGTGCTCGCGGGTTCAAAATGAGTCTCATCATCTTCCTGCATTCCATACCGGTGATGCGTCAATGGGGGATCAACACTAGAGTAAGTAGGTATATCACGAAAAGTACCTATCTCAGAAATTACAAGACCTAACTCAGTCAAATCAGGTGAAGGATCATAGTTGGGAGTAAACTCCCCATCTTCCACTTGAATGGGAGAAGGTGGTTCAGGAATACCTTCAACATGGTCTCCCATTGTGTGTAAATCAATGTGTGAAGTATTCCGCCTAGACTATCTATCACTCTCTCCCAAAGGAGGAGCAAATGTAGAAGGTGGAAGTCCTGCTAAATGACGAGAATGGCGAGGCGCCGCACTCGAATCCACAATGACTCAAAAAATATAAAAGACTCTTTATCTATGCAAACCCTAGGAAAGCTAATGTGCACAAAGCATACACCAATAAAATATAAAGACAAACACAAGAAATCAAGGGTAGGGTAAATGAGCTCCTAAATGAAGCAGGTATGTCTCACCTAGGAGAGGCTTGAGACTCCCATACACAACAAGCAGAGGTACGTAACCAATTATTGTGGCCCTCAACTTCAACGCATAAAGCGACTGTACTATCTAACCCCAACCTGGCTGGGACACCCGTAGAATAACCCCTACAGAGTACCCCCTCGATATCCTAGGTAAGGCCACTAAGGTCACCTCAATATAATCAATGCTCAGGCCGACAGTCGCGGGGGGGATTGACTGTATGGGTAGGGTAGCAAATCCTGAAACTCTCGAAAGAGCCCCTAGATATGAATACAATCCTGGAAATATCTCCGGTGCTACTCAGTTATGAATAGGGGTCATCCCAATCAATAACCACTCACACTGCCTCATGCTTAACTCCCTTTTGAGAGGAGGATCCTGAGAAACATTGGTTATACCAAGGAATTTCACACACTCACATGGACAGACACATACATGTTGTTGTTTAGTGGTCTTGGAGAATTTACTCACAATGAACTATTCCAAGACCCTAAAACCTAATCTTGTTGGTGAAACCTATCAAATAAAATAGTGTAGTTCATTTTAATTAAGTGTTGATTTTAAATGGCTTTATTACTCAAAAGAGGTATATGGCCGTGCAACTAATGGCGTTATGACACAACATGAAGCAAAATGCACACCTAACAATCAATGCAAATGCATTGTGTGCATGAAAAATAGGGTATGCTACTATGTGAAATGCACAATTTTCTTCGAATGATAGATGCAAACTTTCCTATGTGAAATCCTGACTAATACTCCAAAGCAAATCTAGTGCAAGTACTATGCAAAATGCAAGATGCAATGCATAATGATAAGCAATTATTTTTGGAGTTTTTGAAATAAAAATGAGATACTAAAGCAAAAGAATGGTTCTACAACCCTCGGAATCTGCAAGCACACTCAAGTAGCACTCAATAAAAGTACTACGGTAAAAGAAATCTAATGCACTAATCCCCAAAAAAATTTGAAAATGTAATGACAAGAACATTCTTCAAAAAAGAAATTTTACCCTAAAAAAAATATCTCTGGTCAGAAACAAAGGTGTATACAGACTCTAGCGGTATCAAAGGAGACTCAGCAATCATCCAAATTCACCCAGCAATAATCAATCTTCATCTAGAAGGAAAAACTAAGGGCATACATGACTGTTCGCAGTAAACCCACATGTGTACGCGGAAATAGTAGTGAGACCCGCGTATATACGCTACTGTGAGTTACAAACTCGCGTACAGGAAGAAAGGTGCATAAAAATAAAGGCAAACAGACAAGCTGAGACAAAATTCACACCAACCAGACACTACTAGGAAAACATGCCCCCAGACCTGACACAGAAACAAGATAAAAAAGAACAATTCAAAGTCATTGAATGCCAATAAAAAACCCCCAGAGGACAACTACTAGGAACTCCCCAGCGGAGTCGCCAATTCTGTTATGGAGATAAATTCCTATGGCTTGGGGTACCACAATAGACAACTTGACTCCAGAAATCAATCATTTCCAATATGCAATAGAAATCAAATATCTAACACTAAAGGATCAAACCTCGTACCTTATTCCGAATGGTTGAAGTAGATCCTCGTTGAGCTTTCCAACTTCAACTTGAATTGATGAATCACTTCCTCAACAACAATTAAACAAGACAAGCATACTAGATATATTAGTGCTAGATCTATTCTATCATATATAATCAACAATGCATAAGCATTTGAAATCATCCATGGATAAAATATTCATTCAAACATACATTATTAGACAGGAAAAGATATTTCTATTAATATAAAATCAGAGATTACAATGGATACAACCTCTGTTGGCACATCTGTGAATCGGAGAAACTGAATTCCCCCACTTGGGCCTCCACCACCTCAATCCTCCATCTCTCGATAGCAAGCTCACAAGAAAAATGCAAGCTTGGGAAGAACACAAAAGTGCCCCAAGGGACAAAGGGATGCAGAATCAAGCACAAGTTCCGGAAACAATGGACTATAGTTTATTTGCTCTCAATTTTCTTATGCCTTCAATGTATCCAAAGAGTTCCTTATATAGATTTTCGAAGGGGCAATGAAAGGTCGAATTCGAGTGATCTCAAGGCATATGGAAGGCTAGGAGACAAGTGAGTCGGATCCATTTCAAGGAAAACTCCAAAAGGATTGGGATTTTGTACACATCTTGATGTACGCATATTTAGGAGTCAAACCCACGTATATATGCGATTAGGGGTTTAAAAGTCGCGTGTATCAATTTTCATATATTTATAGGGATGGTCTAGGAAACATCAAAGGACAAAAAATGGTCCAAGGGGTCTAAGGAGTTTGCAGAGGGACAGGGGAAGGCCATACAAGTGTGATTCACCTAGAGTGGTAAAATCTGCTATAACAGTCTGCAATTTGATCATCTGTAGGGAAATATTGCAATACAATGGTTATGTCATGCACAAGCTCTCTAATGTAGTGCATGTGGATATCGATGTGTTTTTTCCTCTATATCTGATCCATATCTGTTGATATATTTATAGCAATTTTATTGTCACAAATAATGACAATAGAAGTGGTGCTACCAATGTCAAACTCAACTAGAATACCTTGCAACCAAACTGCCTGAATGCAAGGATTGACTCCTCCTCGATACTCTACCTCTGCTGCAGATAAGGAAATGGTTTCCTAATTTTTTATTGACCAGAAAATAGGCCCACTACCAAACATAAAAAGATATTTGGAATTGGACTTATAATTAATTCTATAACCTTCCCAATATGAATCAGTGAATCCAACTAATTCTAGATCGAAATTTGCAACATAGTGAATGCCAAAATGTCTAGTACCCTACACATACTGTAGAATTCTCTTGGATTCATTCCAATGAATCTCATGAGTTTGTTTCATTTACCTTGAGAGAACATTCATGACATAATAAATATCATGTCAAGTATGTTTCAAGTACATAAGACTTCCAATCAATTACTAGTAGAGTGTAGAATCCACCAACGGTGTAGAGTCACCCTCCTCAAGACAAATTCTTAAGAAAAATGGTAATGGTGAAACCTTAAATTATACCATATTAAACTTAATTATCAGGTCTAAAGCATATTTTTATTGGTATATCATGATCCCATCAAAATTCTGAGTGATTTCTAGACCAATAAATTGCTTCAGCGGGCCTAAATCACTCATATCAAATGCTTGATGTAAAGTGTTTTTTATGAAGATGATCGAAGCAAGAGTGATTCATGTAATAAATAGGGCATAAATATAAATTAAAATGATCATAAAATTTGCTTCATGTTGTTGTAGATACAAATTAGGCTCTGATTTTCATCTTGCAAATTTTTCTGACAGAAGAAAGGAATCCATCTTTGCATACCATGCTCTTGGGGCATGTTTTAAGCCATATAAGGATTTCCTTAATCTTTAAACTAATACCGTATATGATATGTAACTTTAATTATGCTTAATGTAGATATATTCCTATAGATATCCATGAATAAAGGAACTATTCACATCCATATGGTGCACCTCCTAGTGTTTGGATGCGGAAATTGCCAAGATTAGCAGAATTGCGTCCATTTTTGCAACCAGTGCAAAAGGTTTTGTGTAGTCCACTCCTTGAACTTGTGGGAAATTTTTTTCCATAAACCATGATTTTTATTTGCATGCTAAACCATCATCATCAACCTTGTTTCAGTAGACCCATTTTCATTGAACTAGTTTCCTCCCGGGTGGAAGAGAAACTAACTCTCATGTTGCTTTTTTATGAAGAGAGATGTACTCTTTGTACATGGAAGCTTTCCATATCAGATCATGGAGGGACTAATAGTATGATTTTGGATCCGATCCAATCATAATAAATCATTTTTCATATATTAAATTATCATGACATGAAATATCCATACCTTCTCTTTGAAATTTTGCTCGAGTTCTTCTTGGATCATCAGGATTCCCAATGTTTGAACCGACAGATGAGAGAGTCTTTTCTACCCACTTTTGAAACTTAGGGGGCTCATTTGGATCTGAATTAGATCCTTTATCTTCATGATCACTAATATCATACTTTACATTTGAAATATTAGAACATGTACTTCCATTATCATCTCCATAATATTTACCTGAAAGAGGAAGTAGTTTGGCAGTTTCTTCCTCCACTAGTTGCAGATCTTGAAGAGGTTCTTCAAATCGGACACTTATCTTGATGAATATATTTTTGGAAATGATGTAAATGATTTTATATCCTTTTTATTATTCAGCATAACCAATGAGGATGCACTCAATACTCTGTGGCTCCAAATATTTTCTCTTATACAATGGAATTCTAGCCCATTCAGTGAACCTGAAAACCTTGAGATTGGACACATCAGGATTGTCACCAGTACAGGATTTGAAAGGAGTTTTACCTTTTATGGATGAGTGTGGTATTATATTCTGAATTTATGTAGCATAATTCATGTCCTAATACCAAATATTTGCATACAAAACTTTCGACTCAAGCATACAGGTTGCCATCTCTTTTAGTGCTCGATTTTTCCTTTCTGGTACACCATTCTGCTCAGCTGTGTAGGGAACTGTGTGTTGGATATGGATTCCATTATCCAAAAAAAATTTCAGAACATATGATTTGATATATTCCCCTCCATTATCATATTTGAGAGATTTGATATTTCTCCCAGTATTAATATCAGCAAAAGCTTTAAAATTCTTGAGTTTTTCAAATACTTCCGATTTCTTTTTGAGAAAGTAGACCCATGTAAATCTTGAAAGGTCATCAATGAAAGTGAGAACATACCTTGAGCCATTCATGGAGGTAGTTGGAATTATAACACTTATATCACTGTGAATCAGCCCCAAAATAAAGGAATCTATTATATCTTTTCCTCGGTCAAACTTGTGCTCAGGATGCTTGTAGACTATGCACCCCTTGTAGATACCTTTTAAGGATTTGATGTTCGAAAGGCTTCCACCATGGAATAATTTTGTAGAAGCTACAAATATTTTAATTTTAGGGTGTCCAAACCTCTCATTCCATAGTTGAGTGACCTCCTTTCAATGATTTAGAATGGAACTTGGCTTTGAATAATGCAGAAAGTTGGGAAACTCATACGCTTTTGCATCATGATTTGATTTTCCTACTGCAATGAGTTTTCCGGTGTCTATCTCTGAAATCTCAACATCATTTGGGTTGAATACAAATCTTATAGGAAAACAAGTTTGTGCCATTTGATATGCAGAAATCAATTTCGAGACTAGAGAGGGAACATATAGAACATTATGAAAGCTTCCATGTTCTAGATGAATAGTACCTTTTCCTTTTGATGAGACTTGAGAATAATCTCCCATGTGGATGGAGATGTTTCTATCTGAATCCAGTGATGTGAAATAATATTTTCTTGAAACCATATGATTTGAAGCTCTAGATTCTATTAGAATATCTTTAGCATTCGAAACACTATCCATGAGTTCATGGCCTCTTTCAGGATGATCGTTCTGATCTCCAGTATCCTACTTCCTTGTGCCATTTGGAATATTGATGTTGTTTTTCTCCAAGAGAAGGGTCATATGATCAATATTTATCTTCATGCATGAGATTTCGGGATGAAATCCTCTTCCATAGTAAGAGAGCGTTTTCTTCTCTTTTCCCTTTTTCTTTTCTTTCGTAAAACCTGAGAGATCTTCTGACTGCTTATCTTTATCCTTCTTATTAGGAGGAGAAAAATTGGTCTTCTCTTTCTTTTGATTTAATTTAGTATTCATAACCTTGGGTCCTCCAACAAACAAAGCTTTATCTTTGGAGGATCTCATGGATCCCATCTAAACAGGTTTATCGTGCTCATTGGTTAAGGACTCAATGAATGCATTCAAGGTATGCATCTTCCAATTTAAAATTGTGAGTTTTTTGGTACGGAAGCTAGATACAAACACATAATAATATTCTCTAATGTTCGAAAGGATATAAAGAATTAGTTGGTCATATTTATTCTCTTCTCCACATTGCTTCAATTCAAGCACCAAATGTTTAAACTTAGTGAAGAATTCATTTATGGTCTCAAAATTGTCTGGATTGAGAGAGATCAGTTCATTCTCCAACTGATAAAATATCATATCATCTTGCTTGTTGAATAGTTTTGTAAGTTGTCCCCACACTTCTTTAGGAGTCTTCAATCCGTTGAGATGAAAAAGAAGATCCTTCAAAATGGAGAGGCATGGGAAACCATAAGCTTCATCAATATTCTTCCAATATTTGGACTTCTCTACGGTTGCATTGGGATCTGGCTCTGTGCCCATGGTGACTCTGTAGAGTCCCTTGGAGCACAATATTACTTATGTGTCCTCTTTCCATTAATGATAGTTGAAAGGAGTAAAAATATTGCTAGAGGAAGAGTCTATTTTCCAGTTGTAGCGAATGCAAATGGAAATTTTGAGATACCTGCAGTCACATAAAACAAAACAAAATAAGGTCAAACAACCTGCACTTTCGAAGTTCCTTCATGCCTAGCTTAGTTAATCAAGAAAGATTGATCAACCAGATGCAAGAGTATCCAGGATTTATGTGGAAAAATCTTCGGTTCTGGTGCAGTGTTGGAATATTTTTGAGCAATTTTTCTCAATCTTCATCAAATATTTATCAAAACATATGTATAAAAGTTGACTTGTCTTTCCATGGCTTTGATACCATATAAAATTGAGGCACAAGAATCTTAGAACCAATTTTTTTTTATTACAGATCAATTTACTCAATGAATGCCTGAAACTGTGCAAAAGGTTTGCAGCAGTAAAATTATAATCCTTAATTTAGAACATAGATTACAATGCTCTACAATGGCATGAATAACCAAGAAATTCAAATCTTAGAGATTTCATTCAAATTGAATGCATGAGAGTGGATTACGTTTTAGTTCACACCACTTGAAACATCAGTTAACCACTTAACTACAACATAATTGACTCTAACATACTCAGAGAAAGATTAGACTGAGTCTAACTAATTTAGAACTCAATTGCATGACAACAAGTAGGTGGGGGTGCATTTATAACTTTAGTTAGCTGAGAAGAACTAAAGTGAATGACCAAAAATAGGTGAGGGTGCCTTTAATTCTTCAGTTAATTGAATTTGGTGCTAGAAGTTAGGTGGAGGCACCTTTATTAGTTTAGTTGACTGATTTGAGTGCCAGAAGTTAGGTGGAGGTGCCTTTAACACCTTAGTTAACAAAAATTTAGGTGTGGTAGCTCCCAGTTGACTAAGTGGGGTGCATTAATCATGAAAATCAGCCCATATTGGCTCCCTGAATGAAGAAGGAGGCCTAAATAACTAAATATGATGAGATGTTGATGATGCAATCACATGTTTGAGTCAAATACTTAGGATAAGTGGTAAATTAGGGTTGGAAAATGGCTCCACCTTATATATATATATATATATATATATATATATATATATATTAGTTCATCTTCTAATTTTATGAGCCTGATGGAGATGGTGTTGAATCTTTTAGCACTAAGAACACCAAAATCATAACCAATTTGATTCTTCATCTTATATATGAAGAATAATGAATCCCTTGTGCATGGTTTCATACCATTACTAGCCAGTTTGGATGTGCCTCTATGAAAAACAATTGCCTCATTTCCCGCCTCTTAGGAATTGGTGGTGTCTCTTTGTTTCCACCAAAAATATAAAGTTTATTTTGGAATCAACCATTAATAAAAATCCTCAAACTTCTTTTCATATTCAAAATAAATTCTCATTGGGCCATCCTTATTCCACTTGAGCGTTTCTTTCTCTCTATGGAAATCAATCCATTATGTTGTCAAGATTCATCCTGAGCTTGGCATTAGAGGAAATTTAGGGTCTAAAATGGGCCTTATAAGAAAACGCGCCAATAATAAATTTTGTGAGTTGTAATTCAACAACTGATAGAATTTCAATAAAATTAGTCAACCATAATGGTTGAATTGACATATTTGTCATAAAAGAAAACTACTTTTTTGTTTGTATTTTTGACATATCTCCCTATGTTTTTAATCAAATTTCAAGCGGGAGAGCTCGTTGGATGCGGAATTTAATTCCGCATCCAATGAGTACCCACACTACATACTTTTGACATACCCCTCTACCCCAAAAACAAGAAATACATGAAAACACGTGATGATGATGTCATCATGACGTGTTTTCATGTATTTCTTGTTTTTGGGGTAGCAGGGTCCGTCAAAAGTATGTAGTGTGGGTACTCGTTGGATGTGAAATTAAATTCCACATCCAAAAATCTCTCCCGCTCAGAATTTGAGTAAAAGCAAAGGGAGATATGTCCAAAATACGAACACAAAAAGTAGTTTTTTTCATTCTTCCTCCAAAATTAATAACTATTATTTTATTATTTTCCTTAGGAGGCCCATTTTAGACCTTAGATTTCCTCTAATGGCTAAGCGAATTAGGATGTGCATGTAGTATAATATGCTTCATAGATGTAGATGGGATAGTAATGTTAGAATTGTTTGACATGGTTTTTAATTTTTACTTCTTCTCTAGGATCATACACTTGTACAAGATTTATTTTTTTTCTAAATGCAACTCTATATATTGTGTTACATCATCCAAATTCATTGTTGCAACACCATGTATATTCACCTTAATTTTAAAGATCCCAACACATTTTTTATTGAAGGTTCAATTCCATATATTATAGGGGAAAATTGCTCATTCTTGCAAATAACCAACTGCTTAGATAATTTCCCTTAGTTGAGATTCTATGAGGAAGACTACCCATGATATTTCTTAAGGCCTATTGGATTTTTATTTGTTGGGGTTGCACATGATCACTTCACCTAGATGTATTTTACGTGTATTCATATTGGTTATCATCACCCTTTTGTAAAACATAAGCCTTGATTGGAGGTGTGATAATTGAATTGACTTGGCTTGAAGCTAAATTTGAACCATCTTACTTCTTTGGAGAAATTATCATTGGTGCAGTCAAGCTATGTATGTTTTGTTCTTCCATTTTATGAGCAGTTAGTTAGGATATTTAGACACTTAGGAGTTAGTTAAGATCAAATTGTGTAATATATCCGTTAGTTAAATTGTGTTTCTTTAGTATGCATTAATATGCATTTGTAAATATTCTAATCCGGCGGTCACGATATGTTCTAGACATAAAGAGATCCGACGGTTCAACTTCTCTTAGATCATACCTACAATTCATCTGTGGCTTAACACCTGATTGGTCCATGATTTCTATTTAAAAAGCATGGAGGGTCCTTGGCTAGTTGATTGATTATGAGAAGCTCATTTGTAACTTTCTTCTTTTGCTTAATAAATTGCTTCAAGTAGCTATTTGGCTGGGGCCGTGGACTGTTTCCCTCTCAAGGGTTTTAACAACATGACAAACATCGGTGTGTTGATATGTGATATATTTGTGTGAAGTGGTTTCTATTGGTGTTTGGTATTTTGGGAGTACCCTATGTACCCGAACATGGTATCATAGTGTTTATGAAGAGCCGCTTAAGTGTGTGATCAAGATCTGGAACCAATGTTGATGAAAATTTGAAATGGTTTCTAGTTCTATAGTTTTTGTGCATTTTTGTCCCATGGGATATGTTCCATTGTGTCCATAGCATCATTTCCATTGGGAAATAGTTTTCGTTTCATCAAAAACAGTTTATGTTTGATCCAAAAACACCCATTTCGAAAAATATGAAGGTATAATGTTACATTGATGGATTTGTTTTATTTATTTTTAAAATCTCTCATATTTTATCAGTTTTATTATTAGATATTCATTGTTTTAATCTTGGATAGTTTCCTTCCCTGGCTAAGTATACTCTTTTTCGTGCACCTTGCGTGATTGCGGTGAATCAGAAACATAAAGGGAAAGTTTTTTTTGTCTTCTCGGATAGGTATGCTCTTTTCCATGCACCTTGTGTGATCACGGTGAATCAGAAACAAGGAGAAAACTTGAAAACATAGACTTTCTGGAAAAACTAACCATGATCTAACCCCATAGTGTGGAAAAGTTTTTTTGTTTTTTTTTTGTTTTCTTGTGATTTGCAGGAAAAAAAGGCAAGCACGGAGATTGAGAGAGAAGAGTATTTTTTAAAAAACCCTTCCTCTTTCCCTTTCTTTTACGTACCTTTTAAACTTAGCTCACTTGGTTCAAAGTTGCTTTATTCCTGAATAGGTCTTGAGTTCCAAGTCTTATTAAGTTCCTTTTTAGTGCATGCAATTTCTATTTTCAAGTTACTTTATTCTAAAAGTGCATCTCACTTAAATAAAATAAAATAAAAAGTTAGTCACTTAATTATTTTAATTTATTGCCACACTATTTAAAGCAACATTATTGTAAAAGTGAACATCACTTATTTTACAAAAATGATTCACCTAAAAGCAACTTTTTTGTGAGTTGATTCTCAAAGGTTTATCTTGGGAAGAAGGGGGTTCTTTTTTTTAGTTGGTCAAGTTAATATCTACCACGTCACTATTGGAGACATCTTCAACATTTTCTTTGATCAAGCATAACTTCATCATTCGAAATCATTTTTTAGTGTCGTTTTTTTTAATAGCCTAATTTTTCAAGCTCTTTTCATCTAGATAGTTATTTTCTATTATTTCAACCATTATTTTATAGTATGGCTTCACCTTGTGATATTATACTTACTAGTTCTAACTATTTGTCATGGAAATCTCGTATGGAGGATGTTCTACAAAGTAGGGGACCTTTCAGAATTACCTCAGGGAAAGAAACAAAACCCACTGATGATGATACGAAAATAAAATGGGAAAATATATGTGATGAAGCTTGTGGATTGATTGGGATGTCAATCTCTACTGATTTGAGATTCCACATATCTGGAATTGATGAACCTGATAAAGCTTGGGAAAAGTTGGAATCTGTGTTTTGTAAACACAATGAAATTCGAGGTCATCAACTTAAGAATGAGTTGGTTTCTTTAAATCCAAGTGTTTTTTCATGCATTCAAGATTATTTATATAAGTATAAAACTCTTAGACTCTTATGTGAAGAATGCAAGATTAAGAAAGAAGAAAAACAATGTATTTATCATATTCTTTCCAAACTTGGACCTGCATATTCTATTTTTGTATCTACATTTTACTCCATGAAAGAATCCTTGACTGTAGCTAGCTATCAAGAGCTTTGTCTTGAATCCTTTTGTGATTCCTTAATTAGAGAGAAAGATAAGCTCATTCATATTAGAATAATTAACAATGCAGATACATCTGGGAAATCCTTATTGTCCCAACAGAAACAAAATTCCAAGCCTCCCAAGAAACAGAATTTTCGCAATAATAAGCCAAATAAGGGTCCCAAACCCTCTCACTCAGATCCTTCTTTAAAAAATGACAAAGGCTCCAAGCCAAAAGGAAAGAACGCTGAGCGTCATTGCAATTTTTGTGGGAAATATAATCATGATCAATCTAAGTGTTTCAAGAAGATGGCAGCCTTGGAAGCAGCAATGAAAAATCACCACATCAACCTAGATTCCTCTTCAAAATATACCTCTCATGGACATGCACTTTGTGCTTCTGGTTATTCTTATAATGCACCTTCTTCTTCTAGTTCAAATGAATGGCTCATTGATTCTGGTGCATATTATCATATGGCTAAGGATCAAGCCATCTTTTCTACTATGCATGAATGTAACACCAAACAAATATTTGTTGGTGATGATAGTTCTCTAAGTGTTATAGGATATAGAACAGTTCTAGTAGAAAATGGTCATTTTAGTGATGTACTATGTGTTCCAAAAATTTCCTGCAATTTGTTGCCAGTATATCAAATCACTCATTCTAGTGAAGGTAAAATTGTAACGTTTACACCTCACCAAGTTGTAATCAAGGATTTTAAATATCCTCAACATGTCCTAGCTACCGGAATTGTTGATGATATTACCGGGTTGTACAAATTTAACAACTTTGGGTCATCACCTTTTCCTTTAGTTTTTGTTCCTCATAGTGATAACTTGAGCAAAATTTGGCATGAGCGATTTGGTCACTTAAATTATCAACCATTGCAACAACTATGTAAAAACAATATGGTGACTAATCTCCCTATGGTATCTTGCAAGGATGGTGTTTGTTCTAGTTGTGTACTCGAAAAACATCATCATGACATTTTTGATAAACATGCCTCTTGGCATGCCTCGGTTCCCTTGGAGCTCGTGCATAGTGACTTGTGTGGTCCTCTTCCATCTACTTCCTTTTTGGGTTTCAAATATTTCTTAACTTTCATTGATGACTACTCCAAATGAACTTGGGTTTACTTTCTAAAACTTAAGAGCAAAGTATTTAACATGTTCTTGGCCTACAAGGCCCTTGTTGAAAAACAATCTGGTCATCAAATTATTAAGTTAAGATCTGACAATGGAGGATAATATGTTAACAAAAATTTCACTACTTTCTGCACTGAAAAAGCAATCCAACAACAACACATTGTTCCATATACACCACAACAAAATGGTGTAGCTGAATGGAAGAACCGCACTTTAAAAGAAATGGCTAATTGTATGATCCAATCTAAGGGACTAAGTCTTCAATATTGGGGTGAGGCCATAAATTGTGCAAATTACATAATTAATCACACACCCACCAAAGTATTACAAGGTATAACACCAGAAGAAGCATGGAGTAAAATTAAACCAGATGTAAGTCACTTTTGTGTGTTTGGTTGTGAAGCATGGACTCACATTCAGAATGAAAAATGGAAAGAATTGCATCCTAAAAGTGAAAAGTGCATATTTGTTGGATATTCTGAAGCTGTAAAAGGTTATAGAATTCTTCAGCCACACTCTCATGATATAATCATTAGAAGACATGTTAAATTTGATGAAAATCTCTTGGCCTGTGAGCCTAACTTGGTGGGTGTGCCATCTTTGGCCTGTGAGCCTGATTTGGCAATTGTGCCTTCTTCTACTTCCAACTTCCTTGACAGGTTTCCAACTCTAATTTCTGATGATGATAGTGAGGATGAAAATCCACCTGTGCCTACTCATGTTCCTCCATTTGCACCAGCAGCAATGCTTCCTCAATGGGTCCATTCAACATGTGAAGCAGCTGGTGATCTTGCTAGTGATCCTAGAGATCAGCATCAAACCTGTTCTCAGTTTTAGTGAGCCTCTTCTCATTTGGTTCAAGTTTCCAAGAATCGTGATCCAAAAACTTTTGCATAAGATTTAGGAAATATAGATTGGGATGTAGCTTTGGATGAAGAATGTCGTTCCTTAATGGAAAACGATACTTGGGATCTTATTCCTCTTCCAAAAGGAAGAAAACTTGTCAGATGTAAATGGGTCTACAAAACTAAGTATGCCTCAGATGGAAGTATTTAAATACTTAAGGCAAGGTTAGTTGCCAAAATTTTTTCGCAAGTTGAAGGGATTGACTACAATGAAACCTTTTCTCCTGTCACAATAATGAACTCCATCCACCTTGTTCTTTCCCTTACAACCTTACATAACTAGGAAGTCTATCAAATGGATGTTAAGTCTACCTTATTACATGGTAATTTACAGGAGGAAATTTACATGGAACAACCTCCTGGATATGTTCAAAATAACTCTGGCCTTATCTATCGCCTTAAGAAATCCTTATATGGCCTTAAGCAAGATCCTAGAGCTTGGTATGCCAAAATGGATAGCTTTCTCCTTGACACTGGTTTTTCTAGATGCCATTCTGACCCCAATGTCTATACCAAGAAAGTAGGAAACAATCTCATCATACTTGTTCTTTATGTTGATGATCCTATCCTTACTGGTAGTGACCCTAAACTTTTAACCCATGTGAAATCCAGTCTTAAGAAAAATTTTGAAATGTCAGAGTTAGGACATTTGCATTATTTTCTTGGTCTCCAAGTCTTGCAAACCAAAGAAGGAATCTTTCTTTCCTAGTCTAAGTATGCTTGTGACCTTCTTCGTCACTTTCACAAGGAAGATTGTAAACTAGCCCCTTCTCCCTTCTAGTTTGGAGTCAAACATTTTGCCACTTGTACATCCCCTGAAGTAGATTCCACCTTGTATCATCAACTTGTTTGTAGTCTCTTATACTTGACTCATTCCCATCCTAACCTTTCCTTTACCATTGGTCGTGTTTCCTGTTATATGCAAACACCTCATGAAATTCACTGGAAAGCAATAAAAATAATACTTCGATATATTCAAGGTACAATTCAGTTTGGGATTCATTAAAGTACAGGGGGGAAACCTTTGTTGGTTGGGTTCACTGATTCAGATTGGGACGGCGATCCTGATGATCGAAATTATACTGCAGGTTATGTTTTTAGTCTGGGATATGGACCTGTCACTTGGGCTTGTATGAAACAACAAGCTCTTGCTCTTTCTTTAGCAGAAGAAAAATATCGAGCCGCAATTAATGCCAGTCAGGAAACTTTATGGCTTCGACAGATCCTTTCATAGTTTGGATTTGAGCAGCAACAACCTACTCTACTTTCGTGCGACAATCAAAGTTCCATCAATATTGCCAAAGATCCAGTTCTACATCAATGCAAGAAACGCATTGAGCTACAAATGCACTTCATCAAAAATCTTGTTCATGATTGTGTTCTTGAAATGCTCTATTTCCCTACATATGATCAAGTTGCAGACAACTTCACCAAGTCTCTTTCAGAAGCAAAGTTTTCTAAACTTTGATCTATGTCAGGAGTTCAGGAATGTGTCATTAAGGGGGGAGAGGCTCTAATTCCTCCTTCCTTCTCCTAGTAGTGTCACCTTTGTAAATCCTTCAATCCTATCCCAAGTTGTTCTTAAGGGGGGATGTTAGGATATTTAGACACTTAGGAGTTAGTTAAGATCAACTTGTGTAATATATGTATTAGGTAAAGTGTGTTTCTTTAGTATGCATTAGTATGCATTTGTAAATATTCTAATCTGATGGTCACGATATGTTCTAGACATAAAGTGATCCGATGGTTCAACTTCTCTTAGATCATACCTACCATTGATCCATGGCTTAAAACCCGATTGGTCCATGATCTCTATTTAAATAGCATGGAGGGTCCTTGGCTAGTTGATCAATTATGAGAAGCTCATTTGTAACTTTCTTCTTTTGCATAATAAATTGCTCCAAGTAGTTATTTGGCTGGAGCCATGGATTGTTTCCCTCTCGATGGATTTAACCACGTGACAAACATCTATGTGTTGATCTGTGATCTATTTGTGTGAAATATTTGCTCTAGGTGTTTGGTATTTTGGGAGTACCCTATGTACCCGAACACAGTTAATGATTATTCAATAGACATTTTAGCATCTCCACTCCTCTCATCCTTATCTCCAATATTCCATCTATCCCTGTGCTTATATTATGTTGAATCTCCAAACCATGGATCCATCTACTTCTCCTCTGCCCATTTGGAAAGTTTTAAAGAAAACCTTGTAGAGGATTGATATGAATCTCAATACACCACATGTTTCTTTCTACCTCTTTTTTTGATTTCTTCTTTTTGAATCAACGTGTCTACTTTAGCATATTCTTCATTTCCCTTAGATGACTTATTTTCATTATCAAATCATTTAGTGTAAGGTTTTTCATCTATAGAAATATTGTATGCATCATCATCTCTAGTCACAGAAGATGTCATTGGTTCCATTAAAACAATTGCAGTCTCTCCCACACATGCAAACCCAGCTTTGTGAGCCTAGTGGCATCTTCTAAAGGGAGGAAAGGTAGTTTCGTTACTTGGTAGGATACTTCTCAAACAATATTTATTTTCTTTTGGTGGAAAACATGTAGTACTTTCAATGAAAATTGAAGATGCGTTCCATAAAATATCCTTCAGTTTCAAGATGGTTAGAACTTAAGATATTATTAGTTCTTAAATGGAATTCATTTAACACAAAATCATTATATGCTACCATATTTTATCCATTATTATCAACAACATTTATTGTTCCTACTTTATCCAATCCTTCTACATGCCTCCTTAACATAGTCCAACTATTAGTGCATTATAAGTATCTATAGTATGTTGGAAATATTTTTCTACCATCATGTCTAAATGCTTTGAATAAATATCAATATTAAAATCATTTACTTCAAGACATGAATCTCCAATTTCCTCTTTGGAAGCAATCAATTTTACCTTATGCATCTTGCTTTCACAAATAATTCGATCATACGTACACTATAAGTCTGATAATTAGGCTGTAATTAATTCCTTATCATATTTATGAGAATATCAAAAGCATGGTTAACTCTATCTAATTTGATATTGTCATAAAAATAGAGGTATATTTCACTTGATCATTTTTCGGGTTGTTTTCCTCTATTTTTTCAAGAATTAATTATGCTTCCTCTAACTCTCCTTTACAAATGCCATGAACCAATGCACTATATATAGGTGAGAATATTTGGCTCACAACTCCAACACTCCATCTAATGAAGGACTCTAAATGATTATCCACTACACATTCTTTGCAAAATCCATCAATTGGGGTTTCTTAACTAACCATAGTGGGAACTAAGGCCCTCTCTAGTAGGTTTTCAAAGAGTTTTTCTACCTCTGATACACAATTTTCCTTTCAAAACCCATTCATCAAGGCATTGTAAGCATGAATATTTGGTTCACAACCATTTTCCTTCATCTGCTCCATTAGTGTAAGATTAATGACAACTTTTCCTGATCCTTTGCAATGTCCATCAGTCGAGGTAGTATAGATTACTTAATTTGGCATCAGAACTTTCATATAGGGGCGACTTTCAATATCTTTAGTGATAGTTATGATATTTAGTGATAGTTTGTGACTTTCATCATTAGATCAATATTTTTGGTGACAGACAACAAAATTTAGTGGGAATTGGTCGATTGTTGCCAAATTCATCTACAAAAATAGGAAATGATGACGAGCTTAGAAACAGAGTCACTAATATAGTTGTTCAAACATTAATTGACAACAATCGTAAAAGGAATGTCATTGTATTAGTCACCAAATCCACTTATGGTGATAGTCCTTTAATGACTGTGACAAAATCTACTTGTGTCAATAAAATTATTTTGGGTGTCGCCATAAGTGGATTTGGTGACGATCATTAAATTCTTGTCATAAGCATGTGCATCACCAAATATTTTTTTAGTATTGATCATCATATAATTATCATCCTCGTCATCATGTAATCATCTTTGTAGTGATTATTGTGCTATCATTATCATCACCGTCATTATCATCATATAATTATCTTTGTCATGATTATTGTGCTATCATTATCGTCACCATCATCGTCATCATCATCATCCATTTCATTTTGATTCCGATTCTAATTATCATCATCATTTCCATTTTCATCATCATTTTCATTGTTTACATTATGGTTATTATCATCATCATCACCATCATTTTCATTGCCATCAAAAAATCACATCATGGTCATTCTCATCATATTTATCACCATCATCACCATCGTCATCATTATCATGGTCATTGTCATCATAGCTTGTGTAGTTGTATAGAAACTTTGGAATAACGCTGAGTCCTCGAAGCAATTGTTATGGATAGCATCATTTTCATTATCAACATCATCATCGGTATCATCATTGTCATCATATAATTATCACTATTTTTTTCATGTAATCACGATGTCGTCATCATCATCATCATCATCATAATTCTCGTCATAATTGTCAACATTATCATTGTCATTTTCATCATCATCACTGTAGTCATTATCACATAATCATATCATCATCAACACCACCACCACCATCATTGTCTTTATCATTTTCATTGCCATTGGCATTTCCATTGTTATCATTGTCAACATCATAATTATTGGCATTGTCATGACCTTCATTATCATCATTGTCATCATCATCATCAATATAGTCATTATTGTCATCATATTCATACAATAACATCATTGTCATCATCATCATCATCATTGTCATTGTCATCATCATGGACATCATCATCATCATCATTATTTTCATTCATTTCAATGTTGATGATTATGAACTAGATGACGATGACGACAATGAGATAGATTACAATTACAAAGACAATGATTATGGTGATGCAAATGATGGAATATTAATTGGTGAATTAGAAATATTCACCAAGGTCAATAGAATCATCATCATCATATTAATTGTCAGTGTCATCATTGTCATTTTCATTGTCATCATAAGCATCATCGATGTCATCATCATTATTGTCATTGTCATCATAACCATCATTCATATCATCATCATCGTCATCATCATCATGATTATGATTATGGACATTGTCATCAACTATTGATAATTACCTTTGGCATAATAAATATCATCAACCTAAAATATGTGATTAATGAAAAAGGGTCGTGGAGGACACATACAACCTATGCATGAGAAATAACAACTCTATTTTGGAAGACAATCATCATCATCATTGTCATTTCCATCATCAATGTCATTATCATTCATTTCATTGTCGTCATTGTCATCGTGGATGTCGGAATTTTCCATATCAATATAATCACCATCATCATCATTGTTTTTGTTGTCATCCACATCATATTCATTGTGAATATCATCATCATTATCTTCATCTTCATGTTCAACGTTTGGGCATGAAACCGGATTCAAAACTAGATGAAAAAGTGGACCAAAACTTGGACACAAAAGAGGATGCAAATGTGGATGCAAAAGTGGAAGCATAAGTGGGTGCAAAAGTAGGTTCAAAATTGGGTGTATAATAGGGTGCAATAAAAGTGGACGCAAAGTGGATGCAAAAAAGGAAGCAACTATGGATGTGAAACCAAATGCAAAAAAGGATGCAACTATGGGTGCGAAATTGAATGTGAAAGTGGAAGCAACAAAAGTAGTTGCAAAAACTGGCACAAAACATAACAAAAAACTGGATGCACAAACAGATGCAATAGTTGATTTAAAAATGGACACAAAAAAAGTTGGATGCAATAGTGGAAGTAAAAGAGGGTGCAAAAGTAGGCACAAAAATTGGTACAAATTCGAGCATAACAAAAGTGGATGCAAAAGTGGACACATTAGTAGATGCAAAAAATGACGTAAACATGGATGCAAAACAAGATGAAAAATGGATGCAAACATAGTTGGAAGAGTGGATGCAACAAAAGTAGATGCAAAACCTGATGCAAAACTCTACGCAATAGGGGATGCATAAACGGATGCAAAAAAATAATCATAAGTAGATGCAAACAAGGATGTTAAAAAAGATGAAAAATCTGACAAAAAAATGGGTGTAAAAGTGGAGGAAAACATGGATACAAAAAGGGGTGCACCAAGAGTAGATAGAACAACTAGGCACAAAACCTAGTGCTAAATCTGGTGAAAAACATGGTGCTAAATTTGGTGCAAAACCTAGCACTAAATATGGTGTAATTTATGCTAGATTTAGTGTCGTATTTAGCAAAAGGGTGCAAAAATTTCCTAAGATAGCACTGACCTGAGGAATTGCACCGATTTGGCCAAGAAAATGAGGAAAAATACATTAAAAGGGGGTCTAAACACAAAAAAGGAAGCAAAAAGGGACGCTAAACAAAGGGTTTTGTTGTAGTGCATAATAATAATTTATGTTGACATTGTTTTTCTTAATACACTTATGTTTACAGATATGTATATACAATGAACATCATAACCTCTTCCTCAAAGCTACTAAAACTGAAATAAAATCAAAATATTATTTTGGATCCAAATATTGGGCATATTTTTATCAATAGAGTGCCCTTATATAAGATTTGATGGTGTACTTCATCCCTTTGCATAGAACAACATGTATATGAAGGAATAACCTCATGATAAAAAAAACTTACACATGATTTTCCAAATAAAAAATCATGTTAGGATCCGCAAGCAATGCCATATCCTAGAGAACATAATATGAACCAAAGAGAGGCAATCTCCAAACAATGCAAAACAAAAATCAATATTTCCCTAAAGAAACATTGAATATTAATCCTCGAGAAATCTCCAACAATGTTTTTCAAAGTAATACTCCTAGAAAATATGATTAACAATCTCCAAGTGATGGAAATCAGGAAAAAATGCATTCAAAAAACCACTTTTATCCAATTAGACCTCGAATGGAATCCCTTAGAGATTAATATCCAATAAAAATATCTCGAATTATAAGAAATGTGAACTAATCAAACATTATAAAGTCTACACACTCATATCTCCTCTATATTCTTAGAAAACCAATGTGCATTGATGATGGGGGATAATGGATTCCTTTGATGAAGCACCAAATACAGTCATTAGATTCATACTAGAGAAGCGGTTAATCAAATATCCATCCCCAATCCCTTCAAAAGGGCATATGCATTTCAATATTTATTTCAAATACCTTAGACTCTATAATAAGGCCTCAGAACTCAATCATTTAACTATGGTAAGGGAAAGGAAACCGTATTCCAAATAAAGAGAATGCACTCCTTCCAAGGATGACACATAATCCCACAAATCTCCCCATAAGATATTTTACTTAATAAATGTAGTTGAAGGACTTGAAGAACTCGTACAAGGTAAGACATTATGGATCTATAGTAACTTGGTAATCATTATTTTGTATGCTTGAATGATGCAAAATGAAAAGTCCCAGAAATGTATAGGAACGACAGGCATGCATCCAATGTTAAACTATATATTGAATCAATGCCAAGATATCTGAATTTGACTGAAAATCATAAGTAACTTGAAGATAATAGTGGATGATGCCATGAGAAGGAGAATTTCAGTTTATATAGAATAAAAGGATGAGAAAATGGTGTCCTAAACTCTTCTTTCCCCAACGTGGGCCAAGCCACCATCCCCTGTAAAAAGAATACAGGCACATGTTTCTCTCAAGTTCCATGAACATATTACACAACCTTTAGATAGTTTCAATCAGATTTGGATGTCCATCTTAACTTCAAAGGAACAAAACTTAAACTTGTATATTTGGAATATTTAAAATATATCTACAAAAAGTCTCCACATCTAATAAACCAATACATTATTTACTTATTGCATGATATTAGGATGGATGGACATATTATTAGAAAAAAATTGGATATTTTTTATAAGATTTGGATGTTCATTCCTAGGATGTATATGCCCATCCTTGGAAAAAGTAACCTCTAAATTATTTTTTAAAAGTCAAACAGAAATTTTAGAATCGACAATATAGGATCCCTTGTAATTTTCTTTAGTCTTCAATGGAGAAACTCATCACCAAAAATGTATATAGAATAGTAAAAATAAATATACTACTAATTCCATTTAACATCAAGAAGAATGGGCATTAAATCTAAGTACTCTTAGCCACTAGATAAATGGAAATGAAATGAGATGAAATATTAGCAACAATACCTTCGAGTTTTCTTGGTGAAAAGAAGTATGAATACTTATGTGATCATTTTAATCAGAGGTGACTTAAAAAACCACAAACTTGCAATCAAGACAAGAAACCATGTTCAAATTCATATATAAATAAAATAAAATAAAAGTTAAAGATAGATTATGGAAATCCCACTATCATTTATACCTCGAAAGAGAACTAGAAAATATCCCACAATTGTTCAAATTTTTCCAAAATGGCCACTTGGAATTCCATTGTTTAAACAAAACAAAAAGAAATTGAAAACATGAAAGTAGTATTTTACTCTACCTGTCTATTGGATGCAGAATCTCATAGTTGTACAACATAATTAGTCAAGCACATGCAATAAAATTATAAATGGACAAAAAGAAGAAAACAATGTGGTTTAGACCTTCCTTTATATACTCGGAAGTATATTATGATCAAACTTTGTCTCTTAGGAGACAAGTCACTAACGAAACAATTGGCATACTTGAGAGAGAGAGAGATAGGTAGTTGTAAGGAAGAGTGAGACAAATACAGACCTCAAGGTATTAATCAAAATAGTCTAGAAATGAGGATGAAATTTCAATACCATTGCTTCAATAAAAGACAGTATTTTTGGACATTCATGCATCAAGCAAAAAGAATATCCTTTCAAATGTGCAGAGGAAACCTTAACCCACACTCTAGCAGATCCATTAAACTGTGACACACTTCCATACATAGTAGTAGCATCAAGGAATCTGAAAAGGGGCACACAAAACCTCTATAAAGTTTAAACAGGCTTGGTATACTACAATAGGATGAAGAAGAACCACAACATCTCTATTAAAGGTCACATTAGCAACCAACAACAACAAACTCACATAAAAGTACTTGAAACAGTCCGTAGACCACAGATCCATTCAAGGAATCTCAAGGAATAGTCATGGTTCGGTCTAGCAGACTCAGTAAAGGTCACAACCCAGCTTAGCAGTCCAAAAAAGGTCATGACTTAGTCTAAACATCTCACACAGGTCACATCTCTATCCAAACATCCCACAAAGGTCATGATTCTGTCCAAACAACCCAAAGATATCATGGTTTTATCCTAGCATAGGTCACAACTAAGTCCAAGGCATCCCACAAGGTCACGGCTCAATACTAGAAACCTCAAAGGTCATGGTAGGAACAAACAACAATACACTTACATAAAATACCATAGAATCGTTAGTAGACTACAGATCGAGCCAAGACAAATGAAGGAAAAATCATGGTTCAAGGCTAGCAGAATCAGCAAAGGTCACAACCCATCTTAGCAGCCCAAAAAAGGTGACGGCTTAATGTATCCTTTATTGACTGTGGCCTTGCCACTACATGGATGTACATTTGAGATATCTTCGGTCAATTTTTATTGGCAACCAACTCTCCTAGAAACATCCATGTTTTCCCATCAAGCAATTTTTGGGAAACCTTTGCTAAAAGTGGCATTTCCACTATGGATCTAAGTGGCATTTCCACTATGGATCTATCTAAAGTCCAAATTTTTTGTCCACTTTAATAGAAGTTAACTTAATTCCATTTTCTGTTTAAGAATCAAAAGGAAAGCAAGCAAGCAAGTTGTTCAAGAATCAACTTAATTTCTATCCTTATTTAGAGAAATAGAATGCTTAAAATAAATATAGTTGATAAATAATTGTTGTATAATGTTTAGTGAACTTACGAAACATGCTATGTCAAAAGGGATAGAAATGAAACAAAGAGCAACATAAATTTATTGAGTTTTGAGTGGCTATTTGGGTCCAATAGTTTGTCATTAAAGACAAAATATCAAAAGGGTTGAATCATGGAACGTCAGTGGTCGTTGATAAAGGATAATGAGATTACAGATATTTTTCCATAATAAGTTGTTTCAAGCTGCAAAATTCAATCTCAACACCAAACTCCTTCCCCCGTATTTAAATAAAAAAGCATTAGCAACTCTCTAGTATTGGGAAGACCAACAATGAAATCATTGGATAAACACAATATAAACTCAAATAAATCTAAACAGATGTAATTACAAAGTGTTAAATGTGCAAAGAGTTGGAACACCAACACAAAGAACTACACGATTAGGAAATGCATTGATCAACAAATTACTTCTAGGATAATTGCATGGATCAACAAAATTTTTATGGTTTATGTTGCATGGATATGGATTAAAAAATTATTTCTTGGATGTAACTATGGTTTAGGGAAGGTTGGATATGCTACAGGTGGGATACAATTTAGATAAAAATAACACACAAATGAAAACAAGAGAACCAGAAAAAATTCCACATACAATCCGAGAAATTGAATAGGATATGTTTAGATACAGTGCAGCATACACACTTGATGCACCCACATAGAGAGCACATGAGAAAATTTTAATCTAGTTCAAATCCTGTAAAATCCTGAATCTTATAATCAAGTTTTAAATTTTGCTTCCAAAAATTTCACCCTCATTGGAAAACATTATTTAGCACAAAAAACTTTTGGTTTTATTCTCTTCTAAAAATTTAAGATACATAAGTTAATGACTTGCTAAATCTGCTTCAAACTTGATGGAAGGTGAATTCTTAGTATTGCAAGTTTTCTTTGGGTGGAATACAAAATGATTCACAGCCTCTTTCTCAGCCATCTCAGGTATGCAATTTTAAATAAGGAGATATCTAAACCAACAACTGGGATCCTTCTTTGGGAAGCACATTCATTGGAACGACTTAAGATATCTTTTGTTTTAGCAGATATGCATGGGTAGAGTATCTGAAATGCCATACTACATTTTGATGATGAATTTGTATCAGATATGTGACCAAAGCATGTGTTCATCTAGGATAAAAACTTCCATATCATCAAATAGCATGTATGTATGTCAAATATGTGATACAAGTGTATCATGCATTTACAACAGTGCATCCAACATATTAAAAAAAATGAAAAACACAGACTTGTTAATCAAATATGAACAAAGTCGGTGATATTTTGTCCAATATATCCTATCTCGCCAGCCTTTCATTTCATATTTCTCCATTTTATGTAATATACAAATTTTACTCCGAGTTGTAGTGCATGTGGCTATTGGAAATATACCCCATATTTTGAAACTGATAGCAGATAGAGTAACTAGATTCAATCCTATGAAATTCTTAGTAATTTAGTGTTAATCCAGAGGACTTGAAATGGTTGCAACCATTTATTTGCATAAAATTGGTAGAAGATGACACCTTAAGAGGATCTGAACAATGAGACCATATCATTATAAAATTTGGGCAAGTAGGAGAATTTTCAAACTACAAATATCTTTAAACTAGGGAATTATCACAAGACACAACTTAGAATAGAGGAGGAAATGGTAGTAGTATGAACCATGCTATTTTTATGCTTTATTTATCATGCCACCGTGAGGGTCAATTTTAATTTCCACAAAGATGAATTGTGCCTCTTAAGTTAAATTCTTGTCAATCTCTTACCATGCATGGTTTCAACTTTCAACTAAAGCAATAGATTTTTTTTCACGAGATATGTGTATTAAATGATTTTAAAGAATGTAAAATTAGAAACATAAAAATCAAGGTAAAAACTAAGGGACTAATGCACATTCCAAACTAGACACAATAAAGGAGAACATGGCCAGATGATTAAGGGGGGCATGTATTGTCCTACAAAAAAGTATTGTTCTAATCCAATAAATTGGGCATGGCAATAAAAATACTGAGACCTTTCTAAACAACCATCTCTCTTTTCATAATGATTTGATCCTGATAAATAACCAGCATGACCACAATACTTATTATCATTGGAACAAATGTATAGTTGGATTGGGATAAGGTATTTATTTGATTTTCTTGGTTTTTTTAACATATAATTATATCAATCAAATAACATAATTGTAGATTTACTAAAATACTAACAATATTTGTAATTCACAAGTACCAAATAAATATTCATCATGAACAATTTCACTACACACTCATATGCTCACTTGGATAATGTATATTAGTTATCAGAAATTCAACAAAATGGCATCCGATATCCTATCAACATAGGATAAACATTGAGGATCTTATCATTGGACCAAAGTCACCAGACACTGAAGTATCAAGACTTAACAATGTTGACATACTATAAAAAGAAAGAAGGCACTTACTCTTTTTAAAGAATATGATATCTGCATAAAGGCTTATGTTGAGGAAAAATACTAGATGATGCCATGGAAAGAAGAATTTTAGTTTATATAAAAGAAAAGTATGAGAAAATGGTTTCCCAAACTCATCTTCCTCCAATGTGGGACAAGCCAGCATCCCCTGTAAAATGAACACAAGTACATGTTTCTCTCAGGTTCCATGAACATCTTACACAACCTTCAGATACTTTCAATCAGATTTGGATGTCCATCTTAACTTAAAAGGACCAAAACATGAACTAGTATATTTCACATTTCACATCAAGAAGAAAGGGAATTAACTCTAAGTACTCTTACCCACTAGATAAATGGAAATGAAATGAGATGAAATGTTAGCAACAATACATGTCTATTGGATGCAACAATAATTAGTCAAGCACATGCAATAAATTTATAAATGGAAAAAAATAAGAAAAAAATATGGGTTAGACTTTCCTTTATATACTCAGATATATAGTATGATAAAACTTTGTCTCTTAGGAGACAAGTCACTAAAAAAACAATGGACATGCATGAGAGAGAGGGAGATAGATAGGTAGTTGTAGGGATGAGTGAGACAAATACAAACTTCAAGGTATTAATCAAAATAGTCTAGAAATAAGGATGAAATTTCAATCCCATTGTTGCAATTAATGATAGTATTTTAGTGCATACATCAAGAAAATAGAAGCTCCTTTCAAATGTGAAGAGGTAGCCTTAACACACACTCTATCACATCCATCATACTGCAGCACACTTCCATACATATTAGTAGCCTCAAGGAGGATGAAAAAGATCACAAGAAACCTCTATAAAGTCTAAACATGATCGACATGCTGCAGCAGGATGAACAAGGACCACAACAACACTAGTAAAGGTCATGGTAGGCACCACCAACAACACGCTCATAGAAAATACCTTAGAACAGTCAGCATACCATAGATCTAGTCAAGGAATCCCAAGAAACAGTCGTGGTTCAGTCTAGGAGACTTATAAAAGGTCACAACCGAGCTTAGAAGCCTAAAAAAGGTCATGCATTAGTATAAATAGCTCACACAGGTCACGGCTCTGTCTAAACAGCCCACAAAGGTCATGGTTCTATCTAAACAATCCACATAGATCATGGTTTTGTCCTAGAATAGGTCACGACTCAGTCCAAGGAAGCCCATAACGTCATGGTGTTGGAGACATTTACCACCATACACACTCTTTTTGGTCAATTTGTCCTACTTAAACCACTATCCTAAGTATTATTGACTTTATTGACATCAGAGGAGCACTATATGACATCATCTAGATCACACCCATGCCTACCTTCAGTCAAGGAGGCTAACTGGAGCACTCTGGGGGTGATCTGAGTGTCATTAATGCCCCATATTGCTAAATGATGGTTACAATCAGTTAAACAGAGCAGTGAAGGTTCCCTCCATCATTAAATTGATTATTTATTGATTATTTAATGAACTGGAGTCAAAAGAGGCTCCTCCAACCACTTCTGATGTTCAGTTACACTTCAGTTAACCTCATCGGGGTTCATTAGAGTCATTGAAGTGCTACCATTTGTTGGTTGGCTTGCTGTGACATGTGTTTGGCCTACTTTCAATTAGACTCAGTCATTTATTGCACTTCGACTTTAGTTAGGGTTTAGTTGAGTCAATTAGAGTTTTGATCAGTGGTTAACTAGAGTGTTGACTATGGCTTACATTCAGTTAAGCTAGACTCACTCATTCAATTTGAATGACCTCCTTGGGAATTTGAAATGCTTTTTCATTGTTGCTTGAAGCATGATCATTGTATTGTATTACTCATTCTTTGTGTGAATATACAGAGAAGATACTCATTTTGTAGCCCTGTTACACCATTTTCATGACTTATTGTTATTAATCTTTGATGAGACTTGTGTTCAGTCCCTAGATTACTGTGCTAGATTAATATGGTATCAAAGCTAATGTCTCAGGTTCAATTCTCGTGAGCTACACCAGAGGTGGGGTGTTGGAGTATCGGGTACCTGCATATGGTATAACCGCCGCACCTCTGGGAATATAAAACAAGTGGACTAACCGCCACTCCTAGTGATAGGACCTTGTGCTGGGTTTCAAATTTTCACCAACATTTGCAGGTTTTGGTGTAACGACAAACCTTACATGGTATCAGTCCCTCTTCTCACCCCATTCACAAGCTATTCATAATGGAAGTTGAAGATGATTGCATCTCTGAAGAGATGAGGTCTCTATGAGGTGTCTATTGGACTTGGAAAATATTATTATGAGAATGAGAATGATTGGCTAAATGATGGTGATAGATATTTTGGAGCAATATGTCCGGCCCTTTCTTCTAGCTTGCGCTACCTTATTGGTTCTGTTGAATACCCAAAGGATCTCTAGACAAAATTGGACTCAGAACCTTTGGCAAGCACAATGAGGATCATAATAGAACTTTGGAGATTACATAAAACACCACAATAGTTCTTTACTCAAAATTCTTGGCCTCTACTCTCTCTGATGAATTTGTTCAAGATGAAGATGAAGCAGAATCTTCTACACAGACAATTTGAATTGAAGAAAGTCTCCATGCAGTGACTCCTTCTCCTGATGCTCTGGAAGTTCATGAGATATTTGATATCTCATATCCTTATATTTCTGAAACATAATAAGGAATTTTAATCTCTGATATTGAATAAAAACACTGCTACACTTCCATGCAAACATTCATCGGTGATTTTCCTTTGAATTATGTGCAAGATTTTCCAGTAATTGCTTCCGAAAGTGAAGAGAAATTTGATTTTTCTCCCTCTGCTATTAATGCTGGTGTGCAAATATGTAATAAATTGTATGTTTGAAAAATTATCAGATTACAATAGTGTTCAATTCGCTCCCCATGATCTAGATCATCCAGCAAATTCCTGCAGGATTGCATGCACCAAAATTCAGAATTTTGAAGAAAAAGACAACTGTGCATCCACCGTCTCGGTTGACCATAATTTTGGATATTATATGAACCTGATTGTATATGATATGATATTATTTGGATCTAATCTGATATTTATTGTTTCAATATTTCAGGTTCATAAGCTTTCATTACTGCTTGTAGATGTTCTCATTAATTTTGTGAAGAAACAAGTACCGCAAGTCTCCTTCGAAACTGCTGCTGGGGATTTGATTTCATTTAATAGTTTTGGATCTGTTGTGAACCTAGTTGGATTTGATTTAATCTCTTATATGATATTATTTTTTTCAAATTTTAAAATCCAATATCTCTCAGTACTGCTTGAAGCTTCTCTCACCAATTTCCGCGTGAAAAATCAAGTACCGCACTTTCTCTTCAAAACTGCTGATAGGGATTTGGTGTTAGTTTCCTCATATGAGGTTGCTTATATTTTATTATGTGATTAATTAGATATTAAAGAAGCTATATCATATTATGTAGCTCAATAATTCTCTCTCCACAGTCCTAGGGCTTCTCTACCTTTGTTCACATGCTCATCTCCTCATAGAACTAGTAAAGAGGAAGACATTCTGCATCCGCTTGGACACTTGCTCCTAAGAATTGGGGATGATTTTACCACTCATGGTTTTATATTCAAGGATGCAACATATCAGTTTCTTGAGTGTTCCACACATGGTTCAAATCCTCAAGAACCTTTGCTCTCACTTCAGATGATTTCAGCTGCTCTACATGGGTCCATTTTTCACCATGTAGCTGTTTATATTTCTGATTCAGTTGAGTGCATTGTTCTTCTTCCAAAGTGGAAGGTTCCTATAGAAATATTAATTTAATTTGGATTCAGAGGTTCACATGCACAGTCTCAGGATGTTGTTGCATAGAAGAACCAATTCTTGATTTACTGCTTAGTTTGAGGGGGGGTATTTTTCCCATGAGGTTTTCCCCGTTTCCTTGGTTATATTAAGCAGTTACTTTATTGTATAGGGTGAACTAGGGCCTTAGTTTCTAGGGCCCTACAATTCTTATTCACTTTATGTTTTCTACTCCTCCCGAGTATAGCCTAAGGGGGAGTGTTGGAGACATTTACCACCATACACACTCTTTCGGTCAATTTGGCCTAGTTAAACCACTATCCTAAGTATTATTGACTTAATTGACACCAGAGGAGCACTAGATGACATCATCTAGATCACACCCACACCTACCTTCAGTCAAGGAGGCTAACTTAGCCTTCTCCTACATTCAGGGAGGCTAACTGGAGCACTCCAGGGGTGATCTAAGTGTCATTAATGCCCCATATTGCTAATTGATGGTTACAATCAGCTAAATAGAGCAGTGAAGGATCCCTCCATCATTAAATTGATTATTTAATGAACTGGAGTCAACAGAGGTGCCTCAAACCATTTTTGATGTTTAGTTACACTTTAGTTAACCTCATCGGGGTTCATTGGAGTCATTGAAGTGCTACCACTTGTTGGTTGGCTTGCTGTGACATGTGTCTAGCCTACTTTCAGTTAGACTCAATCATTTATTACACTTTGACTTTAGTTAGGGTTTAGTTCAGTCAATTAGGGTTTTGATTAGTGGTTAACTAGAGTGTTTACTATGGCTTACATTCAGTTAATCTAGGCTCACTCATTCAATTCCAATGACCTCCTTGGGAATTTGAATTGTTTTGTCATTCATGCTTGCAGCATGATCATTGTATTGTATTACTCATTCTTTGTGTGAATATATAGAGCGGCTACTCATTTTGTAGCCGTATTACACCATTTTCATGACTTATTTTTATTAATCTTTGATGAGACTTGTGTTTAGTCCCTAGATTACTATGGCAAATTAATACATGGCTCAGTCCAAGGCATCCGACAAGGTCACGAATCAGTCCAAGGAATCCCACAAGATCACAGATCAATAATAGAAACCTTAAAGGTGGTTGGAGTTCAACATAATAGGCTCAGTAAAGAACATGGTCTGACATAGCAGGATTCCAACAAGCTCCAACACAATATAATAATAATAAAAATAAAACACATATATGAAAATATAAATTCTAAAAAAAAACTATATGCAAATGTATCTCTCGACCAACCTCTATTTGATGACATTCATGGTTGATTTTCCTGAACTCATGGAGATTTCATGCTCCAATTCTATAGATGACTAATCAAGCAGCTCATTGGAGCCAAATAACCAGTTTAAGCAGACCGTTGGTGGAAAATAACTAGTCCAAGCAAACCATTGGTGCAAAATATTTTGTATTGGCTAGAGGTGAGGAGGTTTTGGTGGGTTCTAAGGGGAAAGTAGTTGTGAATTGAGACTAGAGGCAATTTTTGGGCATTTATTATCCCACCATTGAAACCCGTTGAGGAAATTGTGATTCCTATTCACAATTGTTGAGGGTTTAGAATTTTGGTATGTAATTCTCAGTGCTTCCATGGATAAAATGGAATTGGAGAGAACCTGTAGGATATTGAATAGGCATGCCATGAATTCTGTAGATCTAGAGTCAAAATGACCCTCTTCCCTTACAAAATCACATGTAAGTTTATTGGTTTACCATGAAATTTTAGCTTTTGGATGTTAATATTTGTTATAATTCTGAAGTGTAGGTTGCTAGGTTAAGGTAGGTATAAGGTAGGTTTTTTTGAAAACTTATAAAGCACTCATGTGATAAGTGGTATATGGAAATTAGGTGTATTTCTTAAGGCAGGTAGGTAGGTTTTTTTTAAAACACTGGAGTGAAGGTAGTGTAATGCCATTCCATCCCAGTACAAGTTAAAAAATGTGAATGGAAAGACATCATGACAAAAGGGTCAAGGTACAACACTAGGAGAGGGAGGCGCTAGCATAAGGACAAAAAAGGTTCAACAAAATATCGAAGGTCAACAAGAGTGGTCATAACAAAGTGGGAAGACAACCCTTTCACCCGCAATACCAAGGTGTACCATCAAGGTACAGAAATAACCCTTCTACCCACAAGACCAAGGTTCAAACTTTTATCTTCTCTCTCATGTTTTATAGTCCATAGTTGTTTGGTACAATAACAATAAGTTTTATCATCACCGTATAAGGAAGGTCCAAACTATGAAACACTTCAAGTGACTGCAATACAACATATATAGCATAATTTTCATTTCTTTCAACTTAACACTCCCAAAAGTCCTTGTGTTAAAGTTGAAGCATCCAAGGACAATAAATAACAGTAGTAGTAATAAATCAATGAACAAATTAAACTAGCATATGTAAAGGAGAAAACAATGTGGTAACATATATAATATAGTTTTCATTTCTTTCAACTTAACACTCCAAAGGTCCCTGTGTTAAAGTTAAAGTATCCAAGGACAATAAATAACTGTATTAGTAATAAATTAATGAACAAGTTAAACTAGCATACACAAAGTAGAAAACAATGTGGTAACATATATAATATAGTTTTCATTTCTTTCAACTTAACACTCCAAAGGTCCATGTGTTAAAGTTGAAGCATCCAAGGACAATAAATAACAGCAGTAGTAATAAATTAATGAACAAGTTAAACTAGCATACGTAAAGGAGAAAACAATGTTGTCACATATATACCATAATTTTCATTTCTTTCAACTTAACACTCACAAAGGCTCCTGTGTTAAAATTCAAGCATCAAAGGACAATAAATAACAACAGACCCAACTAAGACATCACAACTGACATAAGGTTTGTATCTTGTTGTATGATACACTCAATGAAAAAATACCTTGGACATTATAGTATTTAAAGCTTTCATCATCGATAACATTCTAGAACATATTATTAACAAATTCAACTATTCTACAAGATTTTCAAAAAAATGATTTTATGTATTTGATAATTCTATAAAAAAATTCAATATAGAAATAAGCCTAGGAATGGAAAACCCATTTATCCACTTGTAACTCTTTTGTGCTTGTCAAAACTAGCCACACCAGCATTAAAAAGGATTGATTTTGATAATCTATCAACAACTAGAGCTGCAATAGACACATGTAAATGTATCAACTACAACTTTAGATAAGTTACAACAACATATAACAAGAATGAAGTGCCCAACCTAGTCCACTAGAAGCAAAAATATAGACATGTCACTCACCAGAGAAGGAAGTGCACCAATTTATTGAATGAATGTTCGCATGAACAACAAAGGAATTCATGTCTATTCAACGTGCTCAAATAGAAAATACTTAGAAGAATTGTATTCCTACACATGAAATACAATTATAAATGGACAAAAGAAAAAAAAACAATTGAATATAATGGCGATTCATGTATGACTGTATGGGTTAAGGATACCATATTGAGTTGGTCCTTTGGTGAACAGAACCCTTTTCTTAAAGCATGTAGAACATGCATCTATAACCCCTTAGTACGTACACATATTAGGGTTTGGAGCCGAAAAATTAAAATTTTGTACTTCAATGCATAAATTTCTAAAACAATACCATAAACAAATAGTAGTACAGCTATGACAATGCAAGATAAAGTAAAAACATAATTTTTATTTCTTTCAACTGAACACTCCAAAAGGTTCCTATGTTAAATTTGAAGCATACAATTACAATAAATAGCAATAGTAGTAATAAATTAATAAAAAATTTATTCTATCATACGCAAAGGAGAAAACAATATGGTTTAGACCTTCCTTTATATACTCAGCTATATATTACGATCAGAATTTTTCTCTTAGGATACAAGTCACTAACGAAACAATGGACATGCCTGAGAGAGAGATAGATAGGTATATGTAGGGTAGAGTGAGATAAATATAGACCTCAAGATATTAATCAAAACAATCTAGAAATCGAGATGAACTTTCAATCCCATTGATGCAATAAATTACAGTCTTTTAGGGAAGTCATACATCAAGAAAATAGAAGGTTCTTTCAAATGTGCAGAGGAAAGCTCAAACCACACTCTAGAACTTCCATCAGGTTGTGCCACACTTCCATACATAGTATCACCTCAAGGAGGCTAAAAAGGAGTGTAACATCCCCGACCCTGCGACCGGCGAAGAGGACACTACCAAACCATCCAACAACCGGGAAACTAGCCCCATGAACATGAACATACATAAAATGCTGAAATAAAATTCTTAAAACATAAAACCTGCTAAGATGCATAATCATTCATATTCATAGTGGAAGCAACATACATTCATACATTCAACATGTTCATCATAGTTCATTAGCCATCAAATATAATTACAGAGATGAAATAGACAAAGATACTTATCTGATAAAGAACTTGTCTCGCAACTAGCTATGTCACTGCAAAGTTCCACCCAACCATAGGTCAGCATGCTCATCAATATCTCAGTAGCACTGCCACCCCTGAGCTAGGCATGATTTTCAAAGGAATAAGGGACTAAGTAGGCTTACACATATCCAAGGTACACAAGTCAACCAAGCCCACACCGTAGGGCTTATCAGGTTATCAAGGAGCTGGGAGAAGCTCAATGCTAAGTTGGTGAGATCATGGAAAATCTAAGGACGCTTGCACCATAGCTAGCCTGACCTTTAAGACACCCACACACACCCGACACCAGGAATCAGTCCCTTCTATGCTTCACAGTCCCTCAGGCCCTGACTTCCCTTTCCAATGCTCTTCTGGGGTTGTGGAGGAGAAATCCATCCATGTAAATCTATTTGTGTGGATCCCAAACCCAAGTTTCTCAAGCATACCTAGCCTTCAATCCCACTCCACATAGTCTGAAGACCAACCACTGCATACCCGCAATAAAATAAAGTGATTCACGGCTTGGGCAGGGAAAACAATTCCCAAGTCATTCTTGGCCCTATCATGGCCAAAACAACTCCATAACAGCCTACGACAACGCAAAACATAAAAGCAAACAAAACAACCAAAATGTGGGAAAGGAAACAGCCCATTCTCAACAATGAAGCTACGTGAATACTTACATAGTCTGTAGTGGGGAAGAAAACAGACTCCCAATCGGTACATGAGGGAAATTTACACACAGATCCCACAATCCGGATGGAAAACACACCAGATACCATTATGTAGAGAAATGGGAATGACAACCCAAACAACTCCCTTCCTTGCTACATGAGCCAAAACAAAAAGAATCCTTAGCGTGAGGAACTGGAGAAAACACATAAGCACCGCCCAGAACATGAAGGCCCATTCATAGGAGATCATGGGTGGCAGTAATCAGTTTTTCCAACTCTATGTGAGGAAAATGATGATGAATCCCAATCAGTGCATGAGAGAGCCAAACGTCCCTATGTGATATGGATAGTGAGGAAAAATGAACAGCCAAAGATGATGGATATTTTTCCCAAACGATGCATGAAGGGGAGAAGACTGGAGAGAGTGGGAGAGTGGCGGCATTTTTTGTTGGTTTCCTTTCCCCGATGTGAATGGAATGACCCAGCTGGAGGAGGGTGCATGTGGATAGGCTTTCCACCCACCACTACGCAGCAAATAAATACCCTCAACTAACAGTAGTTTAGTGGTTGACACATGGCTTTTCCCCAATGGCTCTCATGGGTTAGAAAATCCCCCCCTTAACCTTAGGAAATCATGCCCTTTTCATTTAATGTTGCACCGTCATAGCTAGCTGTAGGTTTATTTTAATGAATTTGCATATTTACATGATGCAAAACTATTATGTGCCAGATAGTATGATATACCATCAGCAACGATCCCAATTGCCAAAACATAACACAACCAAATCGATGGTGGGGATTTTGCCTTTAGCTCCTCACCATGATTAATTACAATATATACATCATGTACCTTTAATGCAAACATGGTAAAAACTAGGGTATTCCAATCCCCTCCCCCTTGGCATAACACCATCCTCGGTGTTCCAATACATAGGAATGCATATATCATTTGCACATTCAAAATTTTAGAATCTTGTAGATCTGTCCCATGTTCAATTATTTACTTTGAAATTTCAGGACCAATCCCCTCGACTTCCACAAGCTTCTCTTGCTGGTTCTCAGCTTTCGGCTCATTCCCAAGTCTTGGGACTTTTCTGTATCTTGAGCATCTCTCCAAGATTTTCTTGGGTCTTGGAAATTGTTTGAAGGAGACTTTCAGCCAAGTCTAGCAGCTTTTGGTCTGCTTCCATGATCAATGTGCACCACCGGATTTCACCTTTCTCACCTGTGAAATGCATCATTGAAAATTTGTTATACCAAGCATAATATAGGCATTAAAATCAGTCAATTAATTGCCCAATTGGCATGACAGTCCAAGTCTCATCAAGGAGACTTTCATATTTTTCATGCCTTCCCAACAGGAACATGAGCTCATTCATTTCCATTATTGGGCAAGGATTATCCATTCCAGCATTCACAATTTTCTTTAAGTAGTTACACACATTCTAATTTCAGTCATACATGCATTCAACAATCTTTTGTTTTCACAATGCATAAATATATATATATATATATATATATATATATATATAATCAAAAGGCAAGAGAGAGCAACAAAAGTTTTTCCCCTCTTTGTTTTGTTCCATCTCGGAACCCACACCACCGTTGTGGCTTTTCATGCTCTCAGCCTCTTTCACTTCACTGTGAATGCTGGACCAATCCCTCTTGGTCATGACACTTAGTGTCTTCGGACTATTTCAGAACTCTCAACCATGGAGCCTCCCCACATGGTTTGCCTCGGCTGCTACGAACTTCACAGTCTCACTAGCACCTTTTTCATTACTGCTCATTCTAAGCTCTTCAGGACTATCACATGTCCACATGCACCCCTAGGATTCTCTCATAGTCCTCGCTCCCAGCGATACCTATATTCAAACATTGAATAGATTCACATGTTTAGTTTATTTCCATCAATTTTTACCTCTTAAACAAGAGCTTAAAACATCATAACCAAATCATATACACATGCATATTCATAAGCAAGAATTGCAAAATAATCCAATACTTATCTGTATTGTGCGTTTCCTCTCTGGTCCATAGGATCCTGCTTTGCTTTGCAAGCCTTGGGATCACCTATGGACTTGGATGCTAGGCCAGCATGCAAGCTGCTTCACAACATCCTTTTATATATATATCAGGCACAGTCAACCCGACCTACAGTTGGGTTTATCAGACTGTCCAGCCAAGCCAATACACAATTGGGTTTATCAGGTCGTAGGAAATTTAAGCCAATACACTATTGGGTTTATCAGGCTACTCAGCCAAGCCAACTATTAGTTGGGTGTATCATACTATAGGTAGTCAAGCCAACACTGTAACATTTCCCCAATTTCCATAACATCAAATAATCACATAGTCAAGCAAACCTTAAGTTGGGTTTATCAGACCATCAACAAATCACTTGTACTTATATCAATAGTACACTTATATCAACAATCAATCATCAGCCAATCCAACACCGTTGGGTTTATCAAGTCATCAACAATAACACATGCACTTATATCAACAATCAATCATCAGCCAAGCCAACACCGTTGGGTTTATCAGGCCATCAACAATAACACCATTTCCAGGTTTCATTTCCAGTAGTGAGCTCTAATTCCACTACCCCGTATCACATAAGAGACCACTCCCTTCTCTGAGTTGACAGTACCTCAGGAATGTCTCCTTCTCTATGCTCTTTAGTAGAAGGTAGGATGAGCTCAAGCCATTGTCCATTCAGTGTACAATATCAGACTACATCTGTTTAGCCTGACAACACAAACAATATAAGCATATTCCTTAGCGTTATTGTTCTAAAAACCGTAATCATGTTTCATATCATTCTCTATCAAGTATTGAGATGCCATGGGTGCGTCCACTCCCTAGGGTGTAATCAATATTGAAAACCATCCCATAATCCGACATCAGAAGAGTGTGCACCCTTTTTCGGTGTGTGCCATGTAGGCCCTATTCATACTCAAGCAATCTTCCATAATGGAAATAAAATCAAAACATGCTCTGCATATTGAATTTAACAATTGACATGCATATTCTTAGCTAGGGTCACATAACACTTATCCATTTGTCAAGGCAGTATTCCTTTGTTAAGGAGGAATGGGGGCTTCCTTCTCTAAGTTGACAGTCCCTCAGCTTGCCATTTGAATTCCTCTTTACATTTTGTATCCACACATGTCTTACAAACATAACCCATACCATCTCACTCATGTTGGTTACCAAACATGTAGTGCAGATGAGACACTTCCAAAATGTCCAATGGAGTTTCACCCGAAACCCATTTCCAAGATAAGGGAAAACCTTCCCATGAAGTTTGGCTCCTGCAGCCCATCACACATGATCTTCCTACAGTGTGTGCCCCTGGCACATTCATAAAATAGCTAACAGTAAATCATTATCTGATAATACAATCCAAATTGATTGTTCCACAACCAAGCAATGACATTAGTAATTAAATTCAATGGAAATTTGCAACTCTGTTTACTACAGAAATTGATTTGCTTGGTAATGAGGTGATCCTCAATTGTGGGTCTCTTGTAAGAAGCACCACTATTCCCAATATAATTTTATGCTTACTATCATAACATGAATATCCACTTACAATGCGTCCTTCTAACACAATTCTATGCAAGCCAATAGTGATTAGTAATTGTCAGCAATTTCTCAAATCTGAAATTCACAAATTCAAATTTGACAACTCATTATGCATACAAACTAGTTTCACAGTCATGAGACTCTTCTCATGAGGTTTGGCTCTTTCACATGGTATATTTCGACATTTGTCATGGTCTTACTCCCATTGCCATGCTCCAAACAATCTACTTGAAACCTAAACTTCAATCAGACAAACACTTGGAATTTCTTGATGCATATAACCTTTTCATTGCTGCAACAATCATTGAAGCATTTTCAAAATTTATAAAATTCAAATACTTGCAACTGTTAATCACATCAATATTACCAAAACTCATTTACTTCATGCAATCATTATCATACCTTAAATTACAGGGTACAGTCACATCATTTATGCAATTAAATGAAAGGTTTAGATACTCCTTACTTCACAAGCGCATCATTTGTACCACTTTGCTCTTCCATAGAACATTTTCAGCAGCCAATTGATCATGACTACCCTCTTCATGCACTTACTATCCTGCATCCATAACAGCTCTCTAAATGGTTCTAGAATTTTCATCAATTCATCATTTCAGCAATTAGTTATTCATAATATCACATGCACTATCTCAATGCATTCATGCAATGCATCACAACATTTGCACCCATACTTACGTAATCAGTTACTCACACCCTTCATATGCATCCATTCAATGCATAACTACAATATTTATATAATCTTTTAATGCATATCCACTCAATTCTACCTTGCATTGATTCAGGGATACTATGCATTCAAACATACCATGCATGGCCTAACCATGACTACTTCATATAGGATGCATTAGTGCTTACTTTCTAAGGCATAACATATTTCCATATGAATGCAGTATAAAATTCAAATACCCACATGGTATGATATATCTTACCTTTACCACTCCATGCAATTTGTCATAATTAAACCCTTACCTTCATGGGTTCTATTTACACCCTTGACATTACCAGTTTGGTTGGTCCTTTACAGGAGATTGCAGAATTTGCTCACCAACTTTTGATTCTAGACTTGTTTCCTTATCCTTTTCTCCATAGGGTTTCTGGTCACATTCATCAGCATCTACAACATATTCTGCCATGTCCATGTATTTGTTGGTTTTTTTTTCCACTAATGCCAACATCAACGCAATAATCATCATTAGTGGCTCATTATAAATGTATAATTCTCACTATTCTTACCAACATGTAATATCTTATGCATGCAGGGCATATATTCATACATTTCATGTACGAAACTTATAAATGTAATTATAATTAGCAAGACAAGGTTTAAGGAATTTTCCCTTTTCAAATCCCTCATCTTTGCATGGAATTCCTCTTCCACACAACAGCTGGTTTGTCCATTGCTGAAATCCACTAGTACTTTGCAGCACCGCATTCAAACTCTACGTATTCCTCCTTGTTCCCTACTGGATAAGATTTCCAAATTCTATCCACATGCTTCATTCTAACCTCGGGTGTAAAAACCACATCCTTTCAAAAATGATGGAAAAACACACCACTGAATTTTCAGTTTGAAAATTCAACCTCAGCCACTTGGAATTCTCTTCCTTTTCAGCCCTGAAACTACTGAAAATCCAATGAGAAATTCTTCACTGAACACTAGCTAAGATTCGCTGGAACTTTCACTGGAAAAAACCAAAATTCTTCTTTGTCAAAATTGGGTCTCATCCCAACTAATTTTTCGACGTTTCGGATCCTTAGTGGACTAGTCTTCTGATCTACATTTGCGATGTCAAGGATTGTTCATCGGGTCCTTTCTTTCCTAACCTTCCACGTTTTGGTGGCTAGAACGTCTAATTTTCTCCACTGTCTCGGTGGGTTGTTTGTCTATTTCCTTCCGCCGTATCAAGCCTGCAGTGGTCTACTATTCCGAGTTTTATCGAAGGTCCGCTTAACTAATTTCGTCCGCTGTATCGGGTCCATAATCATCTATCATTCCTAACTTTATCGACGAGGAAACCAGCTATTCCACTGCATTGGGGGTTAGAATCTGTAAACATCGAAAGATTAGTGCTCTAAACTTCCACAACAGTGGCCAATTATCCTTCTAAGGTTTCTGTGGCACAAGCCTATCGGCATTCTAAACCTCTAGTCACTGCGGTATCGGTAGTCCAATCTTTTACCCATTGGAAGGTTTAGTTCTTTAGAATTCTACAACAATGGTGTGCAAACCGTTAACTCCTTTTGATGTTCATCGGCGATGTCATCAACTAATCTTCGCTGATGGCTGATGATTCTACAACTTAGAAAAAATTTCAAAATTTTCTCTCTAGTCTTCTTTTCTGGTTCATCAGCTCAACCATCTCTTTCGTTGATTCGTTTAACTATTTGTCGGCGAGAGATTCCTCTATCTTCTGCCGACTCCGTCGGCTCCATCTTCCCCTATTCATCACCATTCAACTAACAAATTCTGATCGATGACTGAAACACAACCATCATGGCATCAACAAGTGGAACCTGTAACCATCGAAGGATTAGTGCACTAGGCTTCCGCAACGACAGCGCTTGAACCACTAATTCCTTCTGCTGTTCATCGACAATGAATACCACTATCCTTTTTCGATGGCCAACGAACTCGTGCCTTAAAACAAATTTGGAAACTTTTCTGCTGCATCAGCAACCCAAACCTCTACATTTCATCGATGGTTTTCATCTCTTAAAAATTTCTGAGAATTTCCTTCCTTGCTTCAGCTCCTCAAACAGCTAAGTTTCTCTGACACCTTTAACACTTTGGCCAACTTCTTCTTTTTTCGCCGCCGCATCAGCTGTTCCCTCAACTAAACTTCGCCTATGTTTTGGCGTTTCATCTTCCTATTGATGCCAATGGCCTTTATCGGATGTCCTTTTGACTAAGCAATCCGGCATTTTGGTGGTCTTCAACTGAACGAAGCCATCGCCTCGGTGCCTCCATCTTCTTTCTTCCACCGATCGTCGACAAATTCTTAACTTCGCTAAGTCCCAAAAATTTTTCAACACTTAGACAAATTTTTTGAAATTTTTCTTGACACTGCATCGACCGATTCACCCTCTAAATTTCGTCGATCTGTCTAACTAATCTTTGCTGAATTTCTCTTTCCTCTACTGAAGTGTCATTGGCAACTTCATCATCTATTTGTCGGCGATCCTATCTTCTAATTCCCACCAACGGTGGTGACGTTTCAGAGACCCCATCACCTAAGCATCAGCGTTCCCATCATCTACACTTCGCTGATCACCGATGGTATCACGACTTGGAAATTTTCCCAAAAATTTTCTCTTCATCTTTTCTTCGCTGATGGCATCGATGACCCGAACAACTACTCATCGCCATCGTTTTGGTGATCATTAATCCTATAGAGCCATTGTTTCGGTGATCCCTACAACTAAGTGTCACCGATCACCAACGATCTACATCGGGTGGTCTTTTCACAAAAGGGATCCAACGTCTCGGCGGCCTTCGACTGATCCCCTCCGCAACTGCGGCTCCGAATTCCACTGATCTGCGTTGATGACCAACGGACACCAGGGATAATTTTAGGGGCGAATTTTATCCCAGTGGGCTATTTTTCCATGTTTTTCTCCCAAAAAAGATTCGCCATTTTGCATTTTTTGAAGCCCTGTTTCATCCAATTTTGATGGGGTAAAATGTTTTCACCCAAAAAATCACCAAATTATTATATAAATGATATAAAATCCTTGGAAATTAATTTTTTTTTGAAAAATATTGCCAATCATTTTATAGTTTGGGTTTTAAGAATTGGTAATATTCGCCAACATTTATACACTTTTAAATAAGTATGGTTCCTTAAAATCATCCCTGATGGACACTTGGAGAAATTTTTGTGAATTTCCTTCCCCTGGTCCCTCATTGGGTGGTCTTCCGACCAAGCATTCTGCAATATCAGAGGATGTTCCCACTCAGTCCTCTGATGATCCAATGAGTTTGGCACTTGGAGAATTTTTCAACCAAATTTTCTCAAACTGTTATGATTTCTGCTGGGAAAGGGACAACTTGCCAATGTTAGCTAACCTTTCATGGCCCATTCAGGCCCATGCTGCAACCTTTAGCTCTAATACCATACTGTAACGTCCCCGACCCTCCGACCGGCGAAGAGGACACTACCAAACCATCCAACAACCTGGAAACTAGCCCCATGAACATGAACATACATAAAATGCTGAAATAAAATTCTTAAAACATAAAACCTGCTAAGATGCATAATCATTCACATTCACAATGGAAGCAACATACATTCAGACAATAAATGTTCATCATAGTTCATTAGCCATCAATTATAATTGCAGAGATGAAATAGACAAAGATACTTATCTCATAAAGAACTTGTCCCGCAACCAGCTACGTCGCTACAACGTTCCACCCAACCATAGGCCAGCATTCTCATCAATCTCTCAGCAACATTGCCACCCTCGAGCTAGGCATGATTTCCCAAGGAATAAGGGACTAAGCAGGCTTACACATAGCTAAGGTACACAAGTCATCCAAGCCCACATCGTAGGGCTTATCAGGCTATCAAGGAGCTGGGAGAAGCTCAATGCTAAGCTGGTGAGCTCATGGAAAAGCTAAGGATGGTTGCACCAGAGCTAGCCTGACCTCTAAGACACCCACACACACCCGACACCAAGAATCAATCCCTCAGGCCCTGACATCCCTTGCCAGTGCTCTTTTGGGGTTGTGGAAGAGAAATCCAACCATCTAACTCTATCTGTGTGGCTCCTAAACCCATGTTTCTCAAGAATACCTAGCCTTCAATCCCACTCCACACAGTGTGAAGACCAACCACTGCATACCCATAGTAAAACCAAGTGATTCATGACTTGGGAAGGGAAAAAAATTCCTGAGTCGTTCTTGGCCCTATTGTGGCCAAAATGACTCCATAACAGCCTACAACAGCCCAAAACGTAAAAGCAAACATAGAAACCAAAATGTGGGTAAGGCAACAACCCATTCTCAACAATGAAGCTACGAGAAAACTTACATAGACCGTAGTGGGGAAGAAAACAGACTCCCAATCGGTACGTGAGGGAAATTTACACATAGATCCCACAATCTAGATGGAAAACACACCAGATACCATTCAATAGAGAAATGGGAATAATAGCCCAAATGACTCCCTTCCTTGTTGCGTGAGCCAAAACAGAAAGAGTCCTCAGCGTGAGGAACCGCAGAAAACACATACGCACCGCCCAGAACGTGAAGGCCCATTCATAGGAGATCATGGGTGGCAGTAATCGGTTTTTCTAGCTCTGTGTGAGGAAAATGATGATGAATACCAATTGGTGCATGAGAGAGCTGAACATCCCTGCATGAGATGGACAGTGAGGAAAACTGAACAACGAAAAATGATGGATAGTTTTCCCAAACTGTGCGTGCAGGGGAGCAAACTGGAGAGAGTGGGAGAGTGGCAGCATTTTCTGTTGGTTTCCTTTCCCCCACATGAATGCAACGACCCAGCTAGAAGAGGGTTCGTGTGGACAAGCCTACCACCCACCACTACTCATCAAATAACTACCCTCAACTAACTATAGTTTAGTGGCTGACACATGGATTTTCCCCAATGGCTCTCAAGGGTTAGATAATCCCCCCCCCTTAACCTTAGGAAATCATGCCCTTTTCATTTAACGTTGTACTGTCGTAGCTAGCTATAGGTTTATTTTAATGAATGTGCATATTTACATGATGCAAAACTATTATGTGTTGGATAGCACGATATACCATCGGCAACGATCCCAATTGCCAAAACATAACACAACCAAATCGATGGTGGGGCTTTTTCCTTAAGCTCCTCACCATGATTAATTACAATATATACATCATGTACCTTTAATGCAAATGGGGTAAAAACCGAGGTATTACAAGGAGCACATAACAATAAAGGTAAGTCACGATGACAAAAGTGTTAAGTTACCAGACTAGGAGAGGGAGGCACTAGCATAAGGACCAACAAGGTCAGAAAAAGGTCAAAGGTCAACAAGAGTAGTCATAATAAAGTGGGAAGACAACCCTTTCACCCACAACACCTAGGTGTACAATCAAGGTGGGGAAACAACCCTTTTACCTACAAGACCAAGGGTCAAACTTTTATCTTCTCTCTCAAGGTATATAGTCCATAGGTGTTTTGTACAATAATTCTAAGTTTTATCATCACCGTATAAGGAAGTTCCAAACTATGAAATAGTTCGAGTGACTACAACACAACATATATAACATACTTTTCATTTCTTTGAACTTAACACTCCCAGAGGTCCCTCTATTAAATTTGAAGCATCCAAGGACAATAAATAACAACAGTATAAATAAATTAATGAACAAGCTAAACTAGCATATGTAAAGGAGAAAATAATGTTGTAACATCTATAACATATTTTTCATTTCTTTCAACTTAACACTCCCAAAGGTCCCTGTTTTAATGTTGAAGCATCCAAGGACAATAAATAATAGAAATAGTAATAAATTAATAGACAAGTTAAACTAGCATATGTAAAGGAGAAAACAATGTGGTGACATATATAACATAATTTTCATTTCTTTCAACTTAACATTCCCAAAGGTCCATGTGTTAAATTTGAAGTATCCAAGGACAATAAATAACAATAGTAGTAATAAATTAATGAACAAGATAGAGTAGCATACATAAAGGAGAAAACAATGTGGTAACATATATAACATAATTTTCATTTATCTCAACTTAACGCTCCCAAAGGTCCTTGTGTTAAAGTTGAAGAATCCAAGGACAATAAGTAACTGCAGTAGTAATAAATTAATGAACAAGTTAAACTAGCATATGTAAAGGAGAACAATGTGGTAACATATATAACATATTTTTCATTTCTTTCAACTTGACACTCCCAAAGTTCCATGTGTTAAAGTTCAAGCATCCAAGGACAATAAATAACAACAATAGTAATAAATACATGAACAAGTTAAACTAGCATAAGTAAAGGAGAAAACAATGTGGTTTAGACCTTCCTTTATATACTCGGCTATATATTACGATCAAACTTTGTCTCTTAGGAGAAAATTCACTAACTAAAAAATGGACATACTTGAGAGAGAGATAGGTAGTTGTAGGGAAGAGTTGGAGAAATACAGACTGCAAGGTATTAATCAAAACATACTAGAAATGAGGAGGAAATTTCAATCCCATTGCTACAATAAATGACATTCTTTTAGGACAGCAGTCATACATCAAGCAAATAGAAGTTCCTTTCAAATGTGCAGAGGCATCCTTAACCCACACTCTATCATGTCCATCAAAATGTGGTACACTTCCATACATAGTATCAGCCTCAAGGAGGTAAAAAGGGATCACATAACAATAAAGGTAAGTCATAATGACAAAAGGGTCAATGTACCACACCAAGAGAGGGAGGTTCTAGCACAAGGACCAACAAGGTTCAACACAAGGTCAATGTTCAACAAGAGTGGTTATAACAAAGTGGGAAGACAACCCTTTAACTGACAACACTGAAATGTACAATCAAGGTGGGGAAACAACCCTTTTACCCACAAGACAAAGGTTCAAAATTTTATCTTCTCTCTCTAGGTATATATTCCATAGGTGTTCCATACAATAACAATAAGTTTTATCATCATTGTATAAGGAAGGTCAAAGCTGGATAAAATTTATTCCTCTACATGCAATAAAATTATAAATGGACATAAATAAAAACTAAACAATTGTTATCACATACAAGTTGATTCAACACTTTGGTAAGAATTTTAGTTTTAAGAAATATCTATGCTATGTATAACACTCTGCAAGACAAAAGTGAAGCAACTATGAAACACTTCTAGTGACTGCAATACAACATATAGATCGGATAATGCCAATAAAGTAATCACTTTCAAACCAACATATAAAATAAGGATAAGATATGAAGTTACACAACATCGTTCAACACTCTTGTATAAGCAAACCAATAAAATTATATTTCCTGGACAAGGGGTACTACTAGACAAAGAGACCATTACTAGTCAATACTTTTAACAAAATGAACTTCAAGAACATAAAAATCATCTAGATTGATGACTTTTCCAAATACTTATTTGGACACCAAATGAAACTCCTTTCCTTCTCCTTCAAACAGAGACATCCATCTATTTTATCTTCATATGCATGTGGGATGTTACTTGTGACAATGACGACATTTATGTTTGCATATTTAGGACCAAGTTCCACTCAATGGATTTGAGAAAGTGAATGAATTCATTCAATTTTAGGAATAGCACCGTCATATGGATCCAATATTTTAACTTTTTCACCTTCCTGGAGTACTTCATGCCCCTGGAATTATTGAGCACTGTAAAAAAAATAGTATACTAATTAAACCATATTCTAATATATAAGGCTTCTATATATCCACAAAAAATGCTATTGATTTAGTACAAAGATTTGCATATTCGTGGCCATCTTTTGGGTCTTTGAATATTGTTGCACCACCCAGATTTACGTTTTTTTCCTATGATTGACAGGCATTTCCATTAAAAAAGAAGAGGCTTCATAAGTGAAGTGAAATGGATCAAAAACATACATAGATAAAAATATCAAGTGAAGAAATGGTTGGAAGCGAATGATAATTAGCTTACCTAATTTGAATCAATAGGAAATCACTTATTTAATTTGAATGCAGCAAAAAGAAGTTCAATGGAGGAGGCTATGGTCAACATCTTCTTTGACAACCCATTTATACAATGATTCATTGCAATGTTATAATCCTCACTAGGGGTTTCAAAAGTAGATGGGCCACTTTTTTGGCTTCTCTTGATGAGAACAGATGGCAAGGAACTCTCTTTTTTAGAATTTTCTACTTCCATATATTGATTCATTTCACTCAAATTGGGTTCTCTATTAGTTCCTTAAACCTACAAATCATTGTCAACACATAATGTATTGGAAATATAAACAAATCTAAAAGGCAGAATACATTGTACACTATTCAGCAAAAAAACCATACTTACACATATGCGTTGTTTGGCACTCAACCCACCCCAACCAAAAAAATATAGACCCTTCACAAGATCTCTTCCTTTATTCCCTCTTGCACTCTTAGCCAAAAACTCTTCAGCACACATACTTTACTTCAAATATTCCCATTGTTTGGGAGTCAAGCTGCTCTCCCTATATTTTCCATCCAATATTAATTTCCTGCATTTATGCCTGAAATTATTCATCAAAATTCTCATTCTATACTTGTAATATTTAATAGAAATCCTACCACCAATAGTCTCAAAATCATTTTCCATTTGTTGAATCACTATAACAACATTTCTTGGATCTTGATCTGTAAAGTTGGATTTGGTAACATCCAAATAAGACGTTATTCTCATTCCCAACTATGTTGACCACCTTGAAGCATTTGGTCTAGTAGGTTGCCCATATTTTACCTCGACCCCATAAGCCTTATTCCCTTTTTATTTTATTTCTTTTGCTTCCCTTTGTGTGCTCCTATACAAGACTTGAATAATTCTACATATTTTTATGAAAGGTGATGGATCTTCATAACTAGTTTTGGGCATTGAAAAACCACTCATACTTGTGGATATAGCAGTTTCATCTCCTAGAACGTTCCTTGGAGGAGATGTAATTGGTTTTTTTCTAAGGAAAAATGTTGAATTGGTTCCTCATAATTGGACACAATAGGTGTGGCACTAGGTAGATCATCAATATCCTCAACAAGTGTGTCACTAGTTAGATCAGGAATCTCCTCAACATGTGTGGCACTTTCTAGGTCACCAATCCCCTAAGATGAGCCTTCAAAGCTTTAATTTTAAATAAATCTCTCACAATCCTGATTGTCTAGAATATGCCACTTTTTTAGAAAAACCTTGTACATTATTGTAACAAGGAATTCTCCCCTGTTACATGCATAAGCGCCAAGATCATTGTGATCGTAAGGAAGAGTTCCATGGAAAATAAAACAAAAAGCTAAATTAGTAACATAAAGCAAATATTTTTTAACATTTTCAACATACATCGGCAAAAATAAACAAATGAAAATAAATAAAAATATACCTCCTTTCCTATAAAGTGGACCATCGTAACCATCCTCGGAAATGGTTTTGTAGCTCCATGGGTTGGTTCCACAATGGTCTCCATAGATAGTTGTCAAACAGTGAATGGATCCAAGATGGGTAGGGAGAATGTCTCAACATAAACCGTGGAGGTGGTATGGTGATGAGAATGGTGGCAAGGGCGTATGTGAATACTTGAGAGAAAAAGTGTCACAACGTATCCACAAATGAAAATGAGGAAAAAGGTATTTTGGGAGAGCCCTTCACAATGTATTTATAGTATGGTCCTAGGGTTTTTTAACCCAATGTGGTTACCCATGGTATTTTTTGACCCATGTTATTTTCATGTGGTTTTTTTTCCCTTTCTCTTTTTCAGGGTTTTTGAACCCTTTTTAGAGTTTTTTACCCTTTTTTGGGAGAGAGTGAGGGTAAACCATGGTAAACAATGATGTTTTGGACCATTTTTGGTGGAAATACAATTGTGAAGGTCAAAAGTAAGGGAAATATAGTAGGAATATGATGTATGTATATAGTTTAGACCATGTAGAGCTAGGTGAACACTTTTTAGTGTTAACAGATTTCCCCCTGATGTGTGAGGTCAAGAGATTATCATATAAACGATGACATCATAGGATCATTGGGAATAATGGTGACAACAATGGAGAGACTAGAGAGACCCAGAGAGATGTGGAGCTTCCTCGTTCAAACTACGGTGGATTTTGGTTTTTTATTATGGGTTCGCAAAAATGGATGAGATAAATATAACGTGTGACATGTATATGGATGAGGCGGGCATACCCATGCTCGTAACAATGTCAAAAGAATAAATAATGGGATCAAGGCTCAAAAACATGGGATACGATCAATACATATATAAATGATGATACATAATGGTTGCCTCAATGGGAGGCTAAATACAATGCTAATCTGAAGAATTGATACATAGGAACAATGGAATTCTCATGGAATGCAATATCATCACAACTGATGTCTTATTGAATCTGGAGGGGTACATATATATGGACTCAATTACTAAGAGTCAAAATATCTGTGGTACAATATGCAACATCAAGTATTAGAGATACATGGAAGCACAACACTGGGTCTTCCAGACACTGTCTCCAACGCAGCCCATAAATCACAAGGGACAAGAAAATGTGTGGGTCCCATAGTAGACTCACCAATGTTTTAGATTCAGGTGAAAACCAGGGTATTTGACCAAATAATGAAAGGACCAATACCCTGTACAAATCTCAACGGTATGATGATGTAGGTGAAGTCGAGCATGTGAGACACAACCATTCTGAGAGGCACTAATGACTCCTCTCAAGTGGTCCAAGGAACTCATCAATGAGGTGGATGAAACTAGGATATAGGGACCTCTAGGTCTATACCATGGAATAGATGTGCTAACGTCAATAGAGAAAGACCTGCAACTAATTAAGGAAATGATGTGTCCTTGACTAGAAGCATGAGGGGGATAACCAAATATGTGGAACAATCCGGGGACTAACACACTGAATGGGGGGACAGGGGAAGTGGGAGTATGCAGGATTCAAAATTCCTTTGTTCAGAGTATGATGACAGGGGTGACCTGGAAACAAATGAAACTGACTCATGGGAGAGGAATCATAGCTTTAATATCAGGAAGATCACTGCAAATGGGAAATACTGAGGGAAGTAACTGGACTAGTGATATATAGGGGATCCAAGGAAGACTCATCACAAAATACTCTGAACAAAGGTGACCTGATGGGGGGACGCTGCCATACTGTAATATCATATGTAGTGGCACTTAAAGACATTGTTATGACACGATCTCGTGGATATTTAGTGAGCCCGAGAAAGTAAATGCTCGATGGTGTTTTAATTTTTAAAGAGTCTGAAAACATGAAGAAGAATCCGGCGTGGTATATTTTTTGTTGATAGTCTCCTAAGCCTGAAAAAGGATAAAAGTATACAAAGGATAACTCTCCCAACCTTTGGGGAAGGAATACTTCTTTACTGTTGGTTGTCTAGCCAGGTAGAAAAAGGTTAAACCTATCCTGACTGGACGGTCTTTCAAATACTTTTACAAGCATGAACAAAACTAAGTTTACTCGCTAATATTTTCTTGATGAGAAGGATGGAAAATAGATTAAAGACAACCTATAATGATATTTTTTGTAAAGTACAGTCCCAATTTCTGAGAAAGCATAAAATTATGCAAATGGAAACGTTTCTAGCTGGAAGGTGCTAGGGTGATCCTTTTCTTATCATAGTCTATGTGGTTTTAAAAAGGAAATAAACGATTCTACATAAACACCCTTTCAAATACGTTAATGAGCGTGAAAGGAATAAATCACACTTAACAATATTTTCATTCTTTTAGGAGTCAGAAAAGAGCTTAACAGAAACTCCGTAATGGTTAATCAAGAAAGGGGGAAGTGTTCAATATATGGAAAGAGGTTATGTTGTGAACATGGATGGGAGAATAAATGCAGAACGATGATGGGGCCCCCTTACGGGACGGTGGATGGTGGAAAATATGGCCAATTGTGCAGTATGGATGAAGTGGATGGCTCATGAACATGCCAATACATATAAAGGGAGAGTCACGTGATGGCACATAAATTGAGGTGACTTTCAGGAAATGGACTAGAAAATAATAGTGAGATCATGAGATGAGGGTATCGTCAAAATACATAGGGAGGAAAATTGAACCCATTGGTGCAAATGGTGTCTCAGACAGACTCTGGATGACATTGTGGTGCATGAAAGAAAACTATACCCAATGGATGCATATGGGTATGGAGCTAGCTCAACGTACAAGGTGTGATTCGCGCGGTGGAACACAAATAGAGGTTACTCTGAGAAATGGCTCAAAGAAAGTAGGGAGAAATTCAATCTAGTATAGGTCATATCTTCACCTAGGAGATTTCTGCACAGTGGTGGCATATTCCTATCCTCATAAAGGATGATCCATACATGAGCATGGACTGCCATGGAGATCCTGGAGAGGATTCGACTTATAGGATAGGTCTGGGGACTTGATGGTATGCTACCATGGTGGTAGATATATCATACATGTGACATACTATGTGCATGTGAAGACGTAGGACCACACCCTCCAGCAAGGTACCAACGATGCAGGGGCAGGGTGGATGTGTTAGATCCACCCGCTCATGTTCAAATGATGCGATGGAGTTCTACAATGGAATCACTATGACTATATGTGGATAAAATACTAGAGGGGGTCATCGAATCATGGTAAAAATGATGTAAAACAAAAAAGAAAAATTATGACCCAAGTGTACTCATGGTGACTTCAGGCATCGAACCTCCAGCGAAGGAAATTGACCTTGCCTTGGAGACTCTACAATTTGTGCATAGTACATGGAGGAGGAAGATTTAGGATGGCCTAAAACTTTAGAGGATCCACCGCAATCCCTCTATGAGATACGATGAATCTGAGTAAATTCCTGACGGGAACAAAAAACATACACTTGAGGGGGTTTAAGCGAACATTGTATTTGCACCATCTCAAGAACACTTGACATAAGTATTCTAGATGCTGGGAACACTTTCAAGAGTGAGTTGTGAGGTCATCTACATAGACCAAAATGATATGTATAAGGGCATGGAAGAAGAATGTCATGGCCCACTGGAAAGTGGCTCCAGCATTTTTAAGGCCAAATGGCATAACTCGATATGCAAACATGCCTCAGGTGGTTGTTAAATTAGTCTTGTACTGGTCCTCTTTTTGGATTTGAATTTGGTTATACTTGAAAAAACCATCAATGAAGAAAAATACTTCATGGTCGGCACACACATCAATGATCTAGTTAATGAATGGAGTGGGGAAGTTGTCTTTGGGAAATCCCAAGTTCAAGTCATGGAAGTCAATACAAACGTGAATGGTACCTTGTTTTTTGATGGGAACAAGATTAGAAACCCAAGTGGTATACGTGATGGGGTATATGAAACCTGATTTACGCAATTTCTCGATCTCAGCTTTGATAGCAGTAGCATTTGCAGGATGAATAGGTCTTTTATTTTGGCGTATGGGCACAACATTAGGCCATGTGTCGATACAATGTTCAACGATAGATGGATCAAGCCTAGGCATCTCAGTATAGGACCAAGTGAAAATATCACAGAACTCTTGAAAGAGTGCTTTGTATGAAGCAACTTCTTCATCGAAGCAAGATGATCCGAGTGTAATATCTTCAACTACCTCAGGATTGGTTGATATATTGATATTGATAATTGGCGAAATGTTAACTATGTTTCCATCTTCAAAGGCATTGGGTTTCAGAATGGGGTTCTTGAACCAGTCTACCTTTCCATGGAAAAATTCTTTGGCTTCAACTGAGTACCGACAAAACTATGAAAGAGGTGCAGATCATCCCAGGGGTACTTAGGAGCCAAAAGAGCTTCAAGGATTTCCTCATCATTGTTAAAACAATGGGTAGATAGATCGAAGGGATCCTTTATGTCTGAGGGAATGGAAGGACTATAGGAATTGAAGGTCATGTATATGGTGTTAGTTGTGTTCGAGGAAGAAGCTGGAGGGTGTATCTCCTAAAGGACAGTAATGTTGGACTCGTGATTGCTTCCGAAGGTCACTAAGGAGTGACAGATACTCAGGAAAGTCTGGACAATGGTGAGAGCAATTACCATACAAGCCACAAATGGCACAAGGATGGTTGGTTCACAATGAATTGTTATTGACCACTGATGGATCTGGGATGGTGATGACTAGAGTTCCATCAGCCTCATTTATAGTGTTCATATGGGTGTGAAGGAGAGGAAACTTAGGAAATCTTTATGTTTCATGGCCTTGGATATCGCACAAAGCACAAATAGGATCTAGATGTGGTTCATTCATTTCTTTAGAGGCCTTTCCCATAGCCTTCTTTGGAGGAGGAGGGGCAGGATTAGAGACGAGAGGAGTCTTTAATGGACCAGGAGGTGGGTGTGACACCATTTCAATGGGTTGGATAGGAGTCAACACAACTTGGGAAACCAGGTATTGGGTGGGTGGATCGAGGTACCACACAGGAGTTCCCAGTGTAAAATTAGGTAAGTTGAGAGTAGTCATGACAAGCTTTCTCACAATGCCATATGGTGGAAAAAGGAAGGGAATCATGTGGATCGAGAATGGACCCCAATAATTTTTGGATGAGTGTTGTTGGGGTTGTGATTGAGGTTGTGATGTAGTAGGAGTGGTACCAGATGTGATGGGTCATAAATCCGATACATTAGTCGGCATAGGTGGGGGAGGTAAAGACAAAAAGGTGGCTGTCATAGGAGTGTTGGTGAACAAGCTTGGGCCAACAATAGATAAATATGGAATGGACATGTTGTTGATGGTGGTTTCGATAATCAAAAGGACATGTTTCGAAGTCGACGACCCCTTGGGATCATAGTATGTCAACTGGTCACCAGTCATGATCTTCCAATCATGAGGGAACATCAAGACTCAAAAGATGGTAGAGGCCATGGCTCTCATGGCATACATGTAGCTACATCCTAGGAGGAGATTGCAATCAAGTTGGGCGTTGAAAACCTCAATTCCAATCAAGACCATTTTACTGAATAACTCAACGGGAACTGTAATAACTCAAAAATTCGTAAGAATTTAAAAAAATTTGTGTGACATAAAATGTCAATGTCAATTCTAATGAACCACTAACTATTAGCAGATAAATAAACAATTTGTAAGAGAAATGAAGACTACTTCTTTGTAAGGTTCTGTTTAACATAAAGGCTTATCTTTAAATACTGTGTTAGTACTATTTTAACCTAGCAGTTGCATTTTCCAGAAAGTAGAAAAGGAATCTGTCTTTTACTAATGCTAAGTATGTTATTATTTTATTTTGAAAAGTAGGGAAAGTTTCTTAGGTGTGATTGAGGCTTACTTAGCTTATAGCTAACACAGTGGAACTGATTGTTCTTTACAGGTTCTAACAGGTAAGCATTTGTTCCAGTAAAAAAAATGTATAACCAGGTCAAGAAAGTTACTTCACTAGCATAAAAAATGATGCTAGAATTAGAATGTTTAAATGCAGCTTGTCTCCATAATAGGTAACGTTGATCTTATTTAAGTCGTCAAAACTCCATAAAGATGTTTAATCAAAATTGCATATGCATGGGTTAAAATGCATGACCAATTACTATCAGAAATAAAATCCAATCAACTGGATCATTAAGATTAATTCTAAAGAATATTTGTACTTTTGCTTATAGTAGATGTGATCTAAGTTTATATAGGAAGCAACAAGGTTCACCAAACTATGCTTAGATCACTCAACAAAATTTGTGGTTTGGTTTTGAGCATAAGTATTTGAATCCTTTTGTAAACATGAAGGAAATACTCTATGCTATTGAATTATAAAACTAGTCTATCATATTTTATAGTTTTTTTTTCTAAGGGTTTTCCAGTCATCATACTCATGAGATGTATTATCAAATTTACCCTTATCCTAGGTTTTTATAACTAAATGTTTTCTCAATAAATAAACAAAACTACTTTTACTCTTAACTATTTACTCATTATTTGGATGATAGAATTACAATTGAGACTCTTATATAAGTCTATGAATTGCACTCACTTGTAACCACAATTACATAATGTAATAAAATATTTGGACCAAGATTCTCTTCCTAGTTTGAAATGATTCTTCTTCAAACTATTACAGGGTGAATTCTTTTTACTTGTATTTTACACTTCAATTCCTAGTGTACCCTTTAGCTATAAATAACACCTTACACAAGGTTGGTTAGTAAATCTCTTGAGATAAGTTTTTTGGTTTAAAATAGTGAGAGCTCTTATATTGCTTTGGTCCTAGTTAACATTTTACTCTCCAATTCTAACAATTCAAAAGACTACTTCAAGGAATCATTAGATCTCCTACTTATTATAGTTTAATATTAAAAGTATGTCTTTTACATATGTTTTATCAAACATAGTTAACAAAAGAACTACCCTGTCTTGACCTATAACAATAACCCTAAAAGGAGACTCATTTCTTATTTCCATTGTTTACAAACTAGGAATTAAAAAGATCAAGGTATATTTCGTTATTAGTAATCAAAGTTATATTGTTTAAATGATTATTGGTTTCGATTTGTAATGATTTATACGCAGATTGGAACTGCATACTCAACTATTCACTTGCACCCATGATGATGAAATAATTTTGAGGACACATGGAGATATTTTGTCCACGGGTTAAGTTGACTTATAACAAAATCCCTAAACCTTCCTTTCTCATTGAAAGAGTTCATTCGACTGGTGCAGCCAAGCTGCGAGCTCGTGGCTGCCATGGCTCTTTGTTGACCTCCTAGTTCCCAAATTTGTTGCGCGCTCAATTTGGTGAGAAATATACGTTGGGTTTTTTTATAGTTTATAAAATGTTGTGGGTATTGTGCATGGGAAAGGTTTTTATCACCAGACTAAGGACTGTGAGTTTCGTTCTAAATAGACTCAGTGGACAGAGTTTTAAGCCACAAGTGTTCTTCATTCTGGTTGGAGTACTGCTCGTTTCCTTCAAATTCGTGACTCAGGGTTCTAGTTATATACGGTGCATTAAACTAGTCCAGGGCATAACTCTCCAATGTGCCATCGAGTTTGCTCCAGCAGCTTGCTTCCACAATTTCTCCAAAATGAAAATCGCTAGCAGGTAATGACATGTCCGACTTGCAAGCCCTAGCAAGCCTAGGTTGTACTGAGGGTTTCTCCTGCATTTGTGTTGTGGTGGTCAAAAAGATATGAAGCTCCGTTGTCTGGGTTATGGCTCAGCCTTGGTTTACTTGTTAGGTTATTACTTCTTGTTGTTTTGTTTTTATACTATTTTAAAACCCTAGAGGTTATTATGTGCGAGAATCTTGAAGGCTGTTACATCCGTGACTTATGGATTTCGTGAAAGAGCCTTTACAGCCCGGAAGATGTAAGAGATTTTTGTTTTTCATACTCGGCTTAAGCTGTGACATTAATTTTTTGACCACTGAGTGGTTTCTTGAATTTTTAAGTGGTTTTTACGGGGACTGAAAAGGTCGTTCTTTCAACAAAACTTGTAAACAGATGAAGGGTTTGAATTAATGTGAAAAGTAATGGTTAACATTTTGGTTTACTATTTCTGTTTAAACTTGTATAAATTTTTTTTCTCATGCTTAAGCCTCGACAGAAGTTACAAAAGGCCATGGGCCATTATGTTATTTCTATTTTGTCTCTGTTTAATTTGTTTACAATGTTATTTTAAATTTATATTTAATATAAATTATTCATAGAAATTTTTACTATTTGAATTTATATAGTGTTATTAGATGAATAAAGTATTATGTTTCTCTCAAATTGGTTAATAGTTTGGATAACCTATAGTTCTGTATTTAAATGATTTTTCATAATAAATTTGGCTCTATTTCTATTTTTAATAAATAATTATTTACAATTGTTAGATTTTTGTGTTAAGAATAAGAATATGAAAGTTTGTTTCAGAGGTAAAACCTATCTCTTAACCCTAAGTAATTCTTGAGGGTTGCAAAAAAAAACATCTGTGTTTCAGAACAGAGTGTAAATGTAAACTTGAATAAATTATTATAATGATCTATGAGGTGCTAACTAGGTTAAACCCTAAGTACAACTTTTACTATTTCTATATTTGTTTATTTAACTTTATTTATTGTATTTATAATTAACACTAGTAATGATTCTGTGAATATTATAATTACTAGTGATTATTACATAATCTACTCTTTTCCTATAATTAGATAATACAGTTACTTCCAGTAGACAGAACAAGTACAACTAAATTTCTGTAAATAAATCATATAAATCTATAGAAGTAATCATTTTCATTTTACATTCAGAACTAATAAACAAATCTACATATCTAACTTAAGCAACCAATTGTACTAGAGTACTGCCTTATAAAAGGCGTGGAAAAATGCAGTGTGATAATTTCTTCCTATTCATTTTTCATTTAGCAAAATCTCTACTATTTTAAAAATAATCTGCTAATCACTAGTTCTACCCATAAACAATGTTCTTTTCTTCTTCATAACCATAACAAAAATAATAATATGCATATCTTGAATACTAGTAATCTATTTATGAAAACAGTAAATAAACTATAAATAAACTTGAACAAATAAAACATGTCAAATGAATGAGGTGCCAACAGCTTAAGGAGGTTGTTCCTCCCAACCAACTCCTGGATAAATCTTAGTCTACACTTTCTCAAGACCCCCAAGCCTGTTTCCTGGTCCTCCTGGTAGATTACTGGGTGAAAGATGTAACCTTAAGATCCTCTGTCACTTTACTGGATATACAACAATAATTCAGCCCTGCTCACAGCAATAAGAACTTCAGCTTAGAGTAGCTGCACAAGTTCAATCTTCAGTAGTTAACCCCTCAAACTCACTTCAACAAGTCCCCTCCATAAAATTTCTCATGTGCACTTCATTCACTCAGAATGATCACAATTGTAGAATGAGCAGCCTCAGCTGTCTTCAATGGGAAGTTTTATATCAATGCCTAGGTCTTCTGGTTCATTTTTTACTGAATGAGCCACCTTATCCTATTCCACTTTCTTGGGGAATCATGACCACAATTATAGGGAAGTTGCCACCTGCAACAGTTAGAAGTAGTTTTAGGATGCCGCCACTTGTCAGTATACTCTCCACCCAGTCTCCTCCACATAGTGACTAGTTAACACTCTTTTAATATCTTCCCTATGCTATTGTCTCATCATTTATTTATTTATTAATAAAATATTCTGCAATACGTTAATTTTCCTTGACCCCACTGGGTCATCAATTACAAACTTTGTCATAAAATATAAAAGAATGTTCCTCAATGACATTAAATTGTTTTGCAAATTGGGGCATATGACATACACACCCCCTTAATTTATAACATTCTCCTTGATGTTATTTATTCCTCGTCCTTAGAATTTCCCTGAAATAGAATTGGATTTGCATCCCACATATGACTTTTCAATTCCCAGGTGGCTTTCTCTGGACCAAGGTGCTTCCATTGCACCTTCACCTGACCAATGGTGCGATTCTGAAGTGAGATCTCCCTCCTTTCGAGGACACAATCCGGTTCCACCAAAAAATCTCCTTCGGGTTCCACCTATAGATCATTCCAATTAATAACATGAGTAGCATCATGTACATATTATTTTAATATAGAAATATGAAAAACATTGTGAACTCTTAAATTTGGTGGTAGAGCTAACTGATATGCTACCTGTCCTATTCTGGATAGTATTTCAAAAGCACCACATTATCAGGGTGCTAGCTTAGCACAACTACCTAACCTCAAATAAATATTTTTAAGTATCAACTTAATAAAAACATGTTCACCTACTTGGAACTCATTTGGAATTTGTTTAAGATCTGCTTGGATTTTCTGTCGATCTTGCGCAAATTTCAAGTTACCTTGTACCTGTTTTACAATTAACTCTATCTCCTTTAATAATTCAGGTCCTAATACTAACCTGTCAACTGGATTACTTGAAGAGATGGGGGTATTGCATTTACTTCCATACATAATTTAAAAAGGACTATATCTAGCTGAAGCTTGATAATGATTATTGTAATCAAATTCTACCAGGTGTAAGTAATCTTCCCATTTACATGGCTGCTCCTTTACATACATTCTAAGAAAATCCTCCAATACCTGATTTACTCTTTCAGTCTGTCCATCGGTTTGAGGATGGAAAGAGGTACTAAAGTTTAACGTAGTATTTAACCCTTTAAACAAATATTTCCAAAAGTTTCCTGTAAACTTAAGGTCTCGGTCTGAAATTATCACCTTCAGTATTCCATGCAATCGAAAATTTTGTTTTAAGAAAAGATCAACAATATTTGCAGCTTTGTAAGTAGTTTTTACAAGTATAAAATGGGTTGTTTTACTCAATTTATCAACAACTACCATTATTGAGTCATTTAAGTTCTGATTTCTAGGTAGTCCTGTGATAAAATCAAGGTTAATTATCTCCCATTTCCAGCTAGGAATAGGCAATGGCTGAAGTAGCCCAGCTAGATGCTGATGTTTAGTATTTACTTGCTGACATTCAAAGCACTTAGCAATGTATTTTGTCAATTCATTTTTCATGTTTGGCATAAATAATCCTTTCTTAGCATGGTTATGGTTTTCTGATAATATGGATGCCCTGAATAAGGAGTTTTATGAACTTCATTTAAACGTAGCAACTTAATATTAGGTACATTAGGTATGTATAATATATCTTTATACAATAATAATCCTTTTTCGTTCAAGCTATACCCTGTACTTAGACTTTGTATTAAATTTTCTCTTACCTTTGCTTGTAATTTCTGATAATTTTCATCTTGTTCTATTCCATCTTCTAATTGTTCTTCCAATTCTGTCTTATAAGTGTTGATGGATGCTGTAAAATTCAGTTTTGCATTTCTACTTAATGCATGAGTAACCTTATTCTCCTTTCCTTTAATATGTTGAATTTCAAAGTCATATTCACTAAGAAAATATAGCCACCTAGCTTGCCTAGCATTCAAGTTAGGTTGATCTAACAAATATTTCAATCCTTTATTATTTGTCATTAATATAAACTTCCTTCTGATTAAATGATGACGCCACATTTTTAAGGCATGTATGATAACAGCTAACTCTAAGTCATAGGTCGCATAATTTTTCTCATGAACCTTCAACTTCCTAGGCTCATAAGAAATGGTGTGTCCTTCCAGAGTTAAAACTCCACCTAAACCATCATTTCATGCATCAGTACATATTATAAAATATTTATTAGGGTTAGTAATTCTTAGAATTGGTGTGGCAGTTAATAACATTCTTAACTTTTTAAAACTATAATCACACTTCTGATTCCAATAGAATTTCTTCGCTTTTTTCTGCAAAGAGGTTATAGGATTTGCAATTCTTGAAAACCCTTCGATGAATCTTCGATAATAACCAGTAATCCCCATGAATGATCGGATTTTAGTTATGTCTTTTGGGACTGGCCATTCCTCAATTGCCTTTATCTTTTCAAGGTCGACAGAAATTCCTTCTTTAGTCACCACATGACCCAAATACTAAATTTTATCCTTAAAGAAGTCACATTTACTAAATTTTGCATATAGTTGATTTTCTCATAACTCTTTTAAGACAATTTTTCATTGTTCTTTATGTTCCTCTTCAGGATTTGAGTAAATTAAGATGTCGTCAATAAATGTGACCAAAAATTTATCCATATATTTATGCATTACATTATTCATCAAACACATAAAAATAGATGGGGCATTAGTAAGCCCAAATGGCATAATGTCAAACTCATAATGACCATACCGGGTCTTGAAAGCCATTTTAAATATGTCTTCATCCTTGATTCGGACCTGGTGGTAACCAGATCATAAATCAATATTTGAGAACACCGTTGTTCCACGTAGCTGATCAAACAGATCATCTATGTGGGGTAATGGGTATCTGTTCTTGATAGTCATTTTATTTAGTTGATGGTAATCTATACATAGTCGTAGAGTTCCATCCTTCTTCTTAACAAAGATGACAGGTTCCCCCCAGGGAGACACACTGGGTCTAATGTAATTCTTATCAATGAGCTCTTTTAACTATGACTTAAGTTCATTTAATTCCATTATATTCATTCAATAAGGGGCTTTTGAGATGGGCACTAGACCAGGTACCAGCTCAATAGTAAAATCTAATTCCCATTTCAGAGGCAGTCCCGAAATTTATTCCGAAAATACATATGAATATTCCCTTAGGGTTGAAATATCTTCTAGTTTTAATTTATCTCTGTTATTAATATTTTCTTCATTAGTTACTGTTACAACAACTTTATAGCCCTTCTAAACAACACTCTTATGCTGCAAAGTAGAAATCTGCCTTATGGCTATTTTCCTAGGGATTCCTTTTACATTTATTAACCCTCCATCGTTATTTATGCAAGTAAAAGTTTTATCAAAGCAATTTAGGACTACCCTATGTTGTTCTAACCAATACATACCAATTAAAATGTCATATGAACCTAAAGGAACACATTAAGCTTAACGAAGGTTTCAAATTTATCCATAGTTACTGGACAATTCTTAACAAAGCTAATTACTTTTCTCTTTGCACCAGTAGCTAGCTGAACTAACCAAGATCTTGCAAAATTTTCAACTGAGAACTTACACTTTTCTACCAAATTAGGAGAAATATAACTTGAACTAGCTCCTGGATCGATTAAAATAGATATATGTATTTAATTTAGCTTACCTTCCACTTCCACCATGGAAGTTTGATAATCTTCTTGTCGGTTCTCCAATGCTGCATTGATCCTGGGAATTGTCCTCGCTAGATCACCAACAGTCATCTCCTCCTGTATTGTGTGTATATTGCTAATAGTCTTCTTCCGATTGGGGAAAACTAATGCATAATGCGGACCATTACATTCCCAACACTTTATTGGTTCCTTTTGTTCAAAATTTTTGGTATAAGTTATTGTGGTTGTTAGCAAATTATTTATTCCTTTGATTATTTGGATTAGTCTATGAATTACTTTTGTTCCCTTGGAAATTTTTACTAGGAAAATTTATGGTATTACTATTTTAAAATTTTCGTTTAGTACAAAACCTTTCTTTTTCTGTTAAAAGTTATTATTTCTTTTGGCCTTCCAGTTGGTCATACTTTCCTTTTTACGATTCTGTTCATAACAGAAATTCACTTTTCTCATTACTTCTTCTAAATTTTTCAAATTGTCATACTAAATCCTGTCTTTTATATGAGAAGGTAAACAGCTGAGAAATTGTTGTACCTTAGGTTTCTCGTCCACAATATATGGTACATACGTGAGAAGACTTAGAAATTTACTATTTAGTTCTTTCATATTCATTGTTCCTAGTTTTAGTTCGTAAAATTCCTTATCCGTCTCCTCACAATACTATTCAGATAAAAATTTCTTCTCAAAATAATTCTTAAATGTACTCCAATTAATATTTTTCTCCCTTATACCTTTTACTCTTTTTAGGTCCTGTCACCAAATATATGCTTTCCATGTAAGATTATAAATATCCATCCTAGCCTTCAGTTGATTAGTGTAGTTATATATTTGAAAGTATTTCTTCATCTCGGACAGCCAAAATTATGCCTCTTCCCCCTTCTCAGTTTCACCATTAAAGGTTGGTGGCTTGATTTTCTTGAATTCCCCAGAAATTTCTTTGTAAGGTTTAAACTTTCTCTTCCTAGTATGGTGATTATCTTCACTACTGTCACTAGTATATTGGAACTTTTATTTATGTGAATCACCATACACTTCAGAAGATGAGCTACTTTCAATTTTAATTTGTTTAGTCTTTTTATCTTTATGCTAATAACCCACATCTTTAGACTCGGTTCTTTTATCTTTTTCCTCAGTATGAAATCTTTCCATCAAAATATGATTTAGCTCCTCCTGAGCTCTCAGAATTCTCTCATTTTCTTTTTTGACCGATTCCATCTCTATTTTTAGTTCCTTAACTGTTTGTAGAAGTTCTAAAGAATTATTAGTTATCTCTTCTTGTATAGCTTCTTTTTGAAAATTATTTTGTTCAGTGTAAGGAGACTCCTCATCCGCATATTCCTCCAATCTATCCATACCTGTAATTAAATCAGAAAACAAAATTCTCTGGAAATATCATTCAAAAGAAAATAACATCAACATATTTCTTTAAATTTGTTGTCCCACATATGCAAGTTGAGCCACATTCAAGCCTAGTGTCTAAACCTTGTGCTCTAATACCACATGTAATAACTCAAAAATTCGTAAAAATTTAAAAAAAATTGTGTGATATAAAATGTCAAATGTCAATGCTAACGAACCACTAACTATTAGTAGATAAATAAATAGTTTGTAAGAGAAACGAATATTACTTCTTTATAAGGTTCTGATTAACTTAAAGGCTTATCTTTAAATACTATGTTAGTACTATTTTAACCTAGCAATTGCATTTTCCAGAAAGTAGAAAAGGAGTATGTCTTTTACTAATGCTAAGTATGTTATTGTTTTCTTTTGACAAGTAGGGAAAGTTTCTTAGGTGTGATCGGGGCTTACTTAGCTTATAGCTAACACAGTGGAACTGATGGTTCTTTGCAGGTTCTAATAGGTAAGCATTTGTTCCAGTAAAAAAAATATATAACCAGGTCAAGAAAGTTACTTCACTAGCATAAATATGATGCTAGAGTTAGAATGTTTAAATGCATCTTGTCTCCATAAGAGGTAACGTTTATATTATTTAAGTCGTCAAAACTCCATAAAGATGTTTAATCAAAACTGCATATGCATGGGTTAAAATGCATGACCAATTACTATCAAAAATGAAATCCAATCAACTGCATGATTAAGATTAATTCTAAAGAATATTCATACTTTTGCTTATAGTAGATGTGATCTAAGTTTATATAGGAAGAAACAAGGTTCACCAAATTATGCTTAGATCACTCAACAACATTTGGGGTTTGGTTTTTAGCATAAGCATTTGAATCCTTTTGTAAGCATGAAGGAAATACTCTATGTTGTTGAACTATAAAACTTGTCTATCTTATTTAAGAGTTTTTTTTTCTAAGGGTTTTTCAGTCATCATACTCATTAGATGTATTATAAAATTTACCCTTATCCTAGGGTTTTATAACTAAATTGTTTCTCAATAAATAAACAAAACTACTTATACTCTTAACTGTTTACTCATTATTTGGATGATAGAATTACAATTGAGACTCTTATATAAGTCTATGAATTGCACTCACTTGTAACCACAATTACATAATCCAATAAAAGATTTGGACCAAGATTCTCTTCCTAGTTTGAAAGGATTCTTCTTCAAACTGTTACAGGATGAATTCTTTTTACTTGTATTTTACACTTCAATTCCTAGTGTGCCCTTCAGCTATAAATTACACCTTACACAAGGATGCTTAGTAAATCTCTTGAGATAAGGTTGTTGGTTTAAAATAGTGAGAGATCTTATATTTCTTTGGTTCTAGTTAACAGTTTACTCTCCAATTCTAACAATTCAAAAGACTACTTCAAGGAATCATTAGTTCTCCTAATTATTATAATTTAATATTAGAAGTATGTATTTTACATATGTTTTATCAAACATAGTTAACAAAAGAACTACCCTGTATTGACCTATAACAATAACCCTAAAAGGAAACTCATTTCTTGTTTCCATAGTTTACAAACTAGGCATTAAAAAGATCAAGGTATATTTCATTATTAGTAATCAAAGTGATATTGTTTAAATGATTATTGGTTTCTATTTGTAATGATTTATATGTAGATTGGAACTACATACTCAACGGTTGACTTGCACCCACGATGATGAAATAATTTTGAGGACACGTGGAGATGTTTTTTCCATGGGTTAAGTTGACTTATAACAAAATCCCTAACCCTTCATTTTGTGTTGAAAGATTTCATTCAAATTGTGCAGCCAAGCTACGAGATCGTGGCCACCATGGCTCTTTGTTGACCTCCTGGATCCCAAATTTGTTGCGAGCTTGATTTGGTGAGAAATATACGTTGGTTTTTTTAAAGTTTATAAACTGCTCTAGGTATTATGCGTGGGAAAATTTTTTATCACCATATTGAGGACTGTGAGTTTCGTTCTAAATAGACTCAGTGAACAGAGTTTTATGCCACAATTGTTCTTCGTTTTGGTTGGAGTACTACTCGTTTCCTTCAAATTCGTGACTCAAGGTTCTAGTTGTATACAGCGCATTAAACTCATCAGGGGAATCACTCTCTAATGTACCATTGATTTTGATCCAACAACTTGCTACCATGATTTCTCCAAAATGAAAATTGCTAGCAAGTAATGACATGTCCGAGTTTTTTATATAAGATAAAAATTTGGAAATTCTTACTATATTAGAAATATTATAACCATTGAATGGTTACTCTATGCAGGTCCTTTTCCCAGATTTGGATGTTGGATGCGAGCACGTTTCTTCAAGCTTCCGACATGCAGGCCCTGGTAAGCCCCGGTTGTACTAAGGGTTTCTCCTGCATTTGTGTTGTGGTGGTCGGAAAGATATGAAGCTCTGCTGTATGGGATATGGCTCAGCCTTGGTTTACTTTTTAGGTTATTACTTCTTGTTGTTTTGTTTTTATACTATTTTAAAACCCTAGAGGTTATTATGTGCAAGAACCTTGAAGGCTGTTACAGCCGTGACATATGGATTTCGTGAAAGAGCCTTTACGACCTGGAAGATGTAAGATATTTTTCTTTTTCATACTTGGCTTAAGTTGTGACATTACTGTTTTGACCACTAAGTGGTTTCTTGAACTTTTAAGTGGTTTTTACAGGGAATGAAAAGAATGTTCTTTCAACAAAACTTGTAAACAAATAAAGGGTTTGAATTAATGTGAAAATTAATGGTTAACATTTTGGTTTACTATTTCTGTTTAAACATGTATAAATTGGTTTGCTTAGGCTTAAGCCTCAACAGAAGTTATAAAAGGCCATGGGCCATTATGCTATTTCTATTTTGTCTCTGTTAATTTGTTTACAGTGTTATTTTAGATTAAATTTATATTTAATATAAATGACTCATAGTAATTTTTACTATTTGAATTTATACAATGTTATTAGATGAATAAAGTATTCTCTTTCTCTCAAATTGGTTATTATCTATGGATAACCTACAGTTCTATATTTAAATGATTTTTATGAATAAATTTAGCTCTGTTTTTATTTTTAATAAATAATTATTTACGGTTGTTAGATTTTTGTGTTAAGAACAAGAATATGAAAGTCTGTTTCAGAAGTAAAACCTATCTCTAGTAAACCCTAAGTAATTCTTGAGGGTTGCAGAAAAAAATATGTGTTTCAGAATAGAGTGTAAATGTAAACTTGAATAAATTATTATAATGAACTATGAGGTGCTAACTAGGTTAAACCCTAAGTACTACTTTTACTGTTCCTATATTTTTTTATTTAACTTTATTTATTGTATTTATAATCAATACTAGTAATGGTTATATGAATATTATAATTACTAGTGACTATTACATAATCTACTCTTTTCCTATAATTAGAAAATACAGTTACTTCCAATAGACAGAACAAGTACATCTAAATTTCAGTAAATAAATCATATAAATCTATAGAAGTAATCATTTGTATTTTACATTTAGAACTAATAAACAAATATACATATCTAACTTAAGCAACCAGTTGTACTAGAGTACTGCCTTATAAAAGGCATGGAAAAATACAGTGTGGTAATTTCTTCCTACTCATTTTTCATTGAGAAAAATCTCTACTATTTTAAAAATAATCTGCTAATCACTAGTTCTACCCATAAACAATGCTCTTTTCTTCTTCATAACCCTAACAAAAATAATAATATGCATATCTTGAAAACTAGTAATCTATTTCTAAAAACAGTAAATAAACTATAAATAAACATGAACAAATAAAACCTGTCAAATGGATGAGCTGACAATAGCTTAAGTGTTATAGCGGATTTCACCACTCCAGGTGAATCACACTTTGTATGGCCTTCCCCTGTCCCGCTACAGACTCTTTAAACCCCATGGACCATATTTTATCCTTTGATGTTTCCTTGATCATCCCTAAAACTATATAAAAAATGATATATGCTGATTTTTACCCGATAACCACGTACATACACGAGTTTGACCCCTATAACCGTGTACATCGAGATGTGTGCATAGTCCAAATCCTTTTGGAGTTTTCCTTGACATGGATCCGACTCATTCGACTCCTGGCCTTCCATATTCCTTGAGATCGCTCGGATTCGACCCTTCATTATCCCTTGTGAAGCTATATAAGGAACCCCTTGGTACATTGAAGGCATATAGAGAGATTGAAAGCAACGAAACTATAGTCCATTGTTGCCAGAATTTATGCTTGAGTCTGCATCCCTTTGTCCCTTTGGAGCACTGTTGTGTTCTTCCCAAGCTTGCCTTTTGCTAGTGAGCTTGCTATCATGAGATGGAGGATTGAGGTGGTGGAGGCCCAAGTGGGAGATTCAGTTTCTCCGGTTCGCAGACATGCCGTCAGAGGTTGTGTCTATCTTGTAATCTCTGATTGATATTAATAAGAACTATCTTTTCCTATCCAATGATGTGTAATTGATTGAATATTGTATCCATTGGAATATGTCAAATCCTTTTACATTATTGATTATATATGCTAGAATAGATCTAACACCATGATATATAGTATGCTTGTATTGTTTACTTATTGTTGAGGATGTATTATATCAATTCAAGCCGAAGATTGGAAAGCTCAATAGGGATCTACTTCAATCATCCAGAATAAGGTACGAGGTCTGATCCTTTAGTGTTAGACATTTTATTTCTATTGCATATTGGGAAAGATTGATTTTTGGAGTCAAAGCTATCTGTTGTGGTACCCCAAGCCATAGGAATTTCTCTCCGTAACAGAATTGGCGACTTCACTGGGGATCGAAACCAGAATATGTGGTTTTGCAGACCAGAGATTCAGGACTGGCATAGATGGAAGAGATTAATTAAAGCTTTTATACCGCCAGAGTTCCTTCTCGAGTGGTTCCTCAAGTATTTATTGCCATATATCGCGAAGGATGTTTCTACATCCGGAGTGTAGAATGAGGAACAAGCAATCTTTAGGGCGCAGGAACTAGAATTGATTTATGCTCAGTCCAGTTTGTTGTATGAGATTATTCCCAACGCTCCTCGTTCTAGTTTCGATCCCAAGGTCAAACCTGGACCACATGCCGATGGCATTGTGGGTTGTGCAAGTGCGAAACCTGCAGATTTGGTTTCAAAACAAGTTAGTCAATTGTCGCTCAACTAGTCTGCTTCGGGACAAGCTATGGCTTCGTCTCAACCCACCCAAACGGTGAGTGTACTTTCTGTGCAATCGTCGGACCAGAAGGGTAACCAGCAACCCGGACGGAATAGGAAAAAGGGTAATAATAATAATCGAAAGGGTGGGAATAGGAATGAGAATGCTTCCAATAATGACAAGAACGGTCAGAATGCTGGTGGGGACAAGCAAGCGAAACATAAGGTTAAGTTCACTTGCAAGCTATGTAAGGATGACCACCTCACTTACTTGTGCCCTCGAATTGATGAACCTTCAAGACTCTTAACACAAGGCCCAGCTGTGCTAACGAACCCTTTACCACATAACCAGAATATGAACTTGAAGTCCCAGGAGAAATCTAGTGAGAATGATCCACCAGAGGCTAGTGCTCGTGGGTGCATTAACATGGTCCATACTGCCAAGGTTGTGACTCATGCAAAAGATTATGGATCATCACAACCCAACCCAGGCAAAGAACCCGATCCACCAGGAACCCCTTTGAGCATTGAGAAACCTGTGGATAAACCTAAGGCTGCACCTCACATTCCTAAGGGGGTACTTAAGCGCTCAGAGCATAATCCAAATGCCCGAGCCACCCAGAATTATTCAGTTGTCAAGGATTTGGGCCATACTCCTTGTGCGATGTCTGCATTAGAAGTGCTTTAGAGTTGTCCTTCGCAAAGGAAGGCTTTGCTTTCTACTCTTGGTGTGAACAGTGATGATTCTTCCTCAGTGATCAAATTTGAAACCACAGGTCATCAGCCTCACTTGCCCTACTATGTGTTTCTTTTGGTACACCTAGAATGTCTTAATATGATTGTCAAGCACACTGTGATTGACGAGGGCACTGCTGCATCTGTGATGTCTTTTTCCTGTTGGAAGGGTCTTGGTTCTCCTGAGTTGTCGAAATCAGCGACTATGTTAACTGCTTTTGATGGGAGATCTTTTAGGCTACACGGCATCATTCCATCCCTTAAAGTCCATTTGGGAGGGAAGACCATTGCGATCGAGGTTGAGGTGGTTGATGCGCCCCTCGACTACAATCTCTTGCTGGGTTAGAACTGGATGTATAGTATGCAAGCCATTGCTTCTTTTGTGTTTCACGTTGTATGCTTTCCTCATAATGGGAAGATTGTAACGATTGATGAAATGACATTCAAGAATTCTCTTGTTACTGCATCTTCGGGAGCTTCGGTCCTGGTCGTTGAACACTCTCAGCTGGCAACTAGGAGTGTGGGTGTAGGCATGTATCCATCCCTCATGGGAAGCTTTAGTTGTCCTGCGTCGGTCCTCATGATAGGATCTTGTTCCGATAAGGCTTCGACTTCTATGACCTTAGTGTATTTTTGCACGACTCATATGGGAGATCCTTGGATTCTTCCTACACTGAGTATTTCGAGTGAGCCTTTTGAGACCAACGTGCCACTTCCTGCAACCATCATAGCTTATCAAGCCAATCTTATGAATGTTGCAGAGCCTTGTTCTTCTTCTTTGCGGACGGAAGAGGAAGACCCCTATGTACTATTGGCATGGGCAGTACATTCTTCTCATGCCCACGACTTCCTGGATACGGTTTTCCCTTCAGATGAAGCGATTATCAAGGCTATGTCGGGCGTTGAGCCGCCATGGGAGGAACTTCATCATAGATCATATTTCCTTCCACCACTTGACCATTTGGAGCATGAGGATTATAGGGAGATTCTTAGTCAGAGAGTTGGTAGTCCCGTGATTCCATTAAGCTCTCCTGGTCATATGGCTAATGGGAACATGGTGAACATATCTTCCATGATTTCTATCAACATCTCTCAAAATCCTGGCACCATTGAGAATGTCTATATTGGGGCGGATTGTTCCCATGCTGAGATTCTCGAATATACCGAGCTATTCAAGGAATTCCATGATATTTTTTCTTGGTCTTATGATGAGATTCCAGGTATTGACCCTCGAATTGTCGAACATGATATTAAGACTTACCCCAACGCTAAGCCTGTTCAACAACGCTTACGCACCATGAATCCTAGGAAAGCACCTGCCATTAAGGCAGAGATAGAGAAGCTGTTGAAAGTCGGTTTCATCTATCTCGTTCCCTTGATGGAGTGGGTTTCAAAACCCGTTTCAGTGGATAAGAAGCAGGGAGCGATTCGAATATGCATTGATTTCCGTGATTTAAATCGTGCCTGTCCTAAGGATAACTTCCCCACACCATTTATAGATTATATTTTGGATGAGTGTGTGGGTAGCAAGGTGTTCTCCTTTATGGACGGCTTTTCCAGGTATAATCAAATCTAGATTAAACTTGAGGACCAACACAAGACTGCATTTATTTGTCCTTGGGGAACATTTGCATATCGGAAGATGCCTTTCGGCCTTAAAAACGTTGGAGCTACATTTCAGTGGGCAATGAACTTGATTTTCCACGATCTCAAGTCTATTATTGAAGTATTTTTGGATGACCTTGCTGCTCATTCTCGTATGAGAATGCGTCAATCCTATCACTTGAGATTGGTCTTCGAAAGATGCCGACACTATTCAGTTTGATTAAATCCTCATAAGTGCATCTTTTGCTTAAACTCAGGTCATTTATTAGGATTCATCGTGTCAAAGGAGGGCATAAGAGTCGATCCCTTAAAGGTTGAGGCAATACTTCAGTTGTCTCCCCTGAAGAATATTTGTCATCTTCAGTGTTTGCAAGGTATGGCAAACTTCTTACGAAGATTTGTGGTCAATTTTTCCAATTTGACTAGAGGCTTCATGCATCTCTTGAAGAAGGATACTCCCTTTGAATGGGATGAGTGAGCCCAGGAGTCCTTCGATGCACTTAAGCGAGCCCTAGCATCGGCCCTGGTGATTAGTCCTCCAGATTATAGCCGCGATTTCCTATTATATGTGGCTACGTATTTAGAGACAATTGGTATGGTATTGGTTCAGGAGGATGAGGAGCTCCAGGAGCATGTCATATATTATCTGAGCCGAAACCTTATTGACGTAGAGATTCGTTATTCTCGTGTCGAGAAGCTTTCCTTAGCAACCGTACATGCGGTTCAATGTTTGAGACATTATATTCTCCTTCGCCAGACCTCGGTTGTGGCCCATGTCAATCCATTTCAGTTCATCCTCACATGAAGGATGATTGGGGGAAATTATAATAAATGATTTGTCATCCTGCAAGAGTTCAATCTCGAATTTGTTTTGGCAAAGTCGAAGAAGTCGTTAATTTTTGCAGAGCTTATATCGGATTTCCCGAGCGAGGCCGAGGAGTCAGTTTGTGAAGATACGTTTGTTGATGAACACATCTTCTTAATCTCAACGTCTGACCCATGGTATGGAGATATCATAGTATATCTGCAAACATAGAGGACCCCTACTCACCTCTCGCGAGATGAACGACGACGATTACATCATGTCTCTAAGAATTACCTTATAGTGGACAATACTTTGTACCGCCGTGGGGTAGATTCCATTTTACGACGTTGTTTAACTCATGAGGAGGCTGAGGTTGTGTTGAATGATTGCCACAGAGGGGCATTTGGTGGTCATTTATCTGGGCTTTCTACAGCTCAAAATATTTTGAGATCAGGTTATTTCTGGTCGTCGATCTTTAAATATTGTGTTGATGCAGTCAAGAGGTGCCACCCTAGCTAGGTGTTTGCACGAAATATGCGCTCAAATCCTGCCCCGTTACATCCCATTATCACCGTTGGTCCCTTCACCAAGTGGGGGCTCGATTTTATGGATTGCAGCCTAGCTTCAGCTGGGGGGCACCATCATATTATAGTGGTTGTGGATTATTTCACAAAATGGGCTGAGGCAATGCCTACAGTAAAATCTAACGGTGAGACAGCTGCTCACTTCGTATTCAACCAAATCATTACTCGGTTCGGGATTCTGAAAGAGCTTGTCACTGACCATGGCTTGCACTTTCAGAACCATATGATGGAAGAGTTGGCATCCGAGTTAGGGTATAAGAAAGAGCACTCCTCTTCTTACTACCCCCAAGCGAATGGACAGGTTGAAGTAGTGAATAAATCACTTAAGTCCATTCTCCAACGAACCATCGCACAGAGCAAGACAAATTGGCATATTATGTTATACCCTGCTTTGTGGGCATATAGAACCACAGTTAAGACTACCACTGGTTTTTCTCCATATCAGCTTGTGCATGGAGTGGAGTCGATATTGCCGATTGAATGCGAGATTCCTTCATTGAAGCTAGCTGTGGAGCTCTTACCAGACACTTCACCTTTGGAGGAGCGTTTGGTCCACCTCGAGCAACTTGATGAGCAGCGTCGAGATGCCTTGGTGGTTCTAGAGGTTAATAAACATCACGTTAAGGTCCAATATCACAAGTCTATCCATCCAAGAGTGTTTAGTGAAGGAGACTTGGTCCTTTTGTGGGATCAATCGAAAGAACCCTTGGGGGCAGGGAAATTTAATCCTATGTGGTGTGGTCCTTACGTGGTTAAGCATGTCTTAGAGAAGGGTGCCTATGAGTTAGTCGATTACGAAGGCATGGCTTTGGCGAAGCCTAAAAATTGGCTCTATCTCAAAAAATACTATGCATGATCTTTAGCCAAGGCTGCCTGTTGTATATTATTGTACAGCTTTGCATAGTTATGTATTTTTCTTATCGTGATCGGGTTTGTGATTAGTTTCCATTTATTTTGGAAGATTTCAATGGAATCTTCCATCTACATAGGATTCACGGATGGTGCAAGCCGTCACACTCAGCACTTAGCCTCTGCTGCTTGGGTGATTTATACTCCTATGGGTCAAGTACTGTCTTTAGGAGGTGTATGTCTACGGCCATCTTCCAACAATGTTGTTGAATATAGTGCCATTATCGAGCTTCTACGCGATGCCATTTCACATGGCATTCTCTCTCTTGAGGTACGTCTTGATTCAGATTTAGTAGTGTCACAGCTCAATGGTTTGTACCATGTTAGAGATCCGACGTTATTGAGAAGATTCTTACGTGTGAGATTGTTAGAACGACAATTTGACAGTATTACATATATACACATTCCAAGAAATGATAATCAAGTTGATGACTCATATGCTAACTACATGTTAGATTGGCATTTGTTTAATTCATAATAAATTAATCATAAACATTTTTACACATGTAAATAAATAAACCAATCACCATAAAACCTTTTATATATATAAAAAATGTGGTAATACATAGTGTCATATACAAAAGTGGAGCTTTCAAAGCTTCCATCATATAATACACGGTCATACAAAACATATCCACTCCCAGGTGTCTAATCCTGTGGAGGGGGAGGGTTGTGATCATGATACGTCACTATGGCTATAGATAGCCATCGGAATAAATGTACCCATGCACGTGGCACGCCCACCACCTGTCGCTGCATGGCCTCCGACAAGTCCTCGACTTGTGCCATGGGAACTCTATGAATCAGTCGCACGAAGTTGGTATGAATGCCCTGGAGCGTTCGCTCTGCATCCTAACCTGTGATGTCATCCCCTCTTCCCCTCCATCTATGACGTGGGAATCCCTCTGGTCGCCATGGTCCCACATCTGCACATGAATGGTAGATGTCACTATGTGTTGTCACGCAAAAACATGTCTTTTTGATTCCACATAATCAAGAAAATACAAAAAAAAATTAAATAACTCAAAATTTTTTAAAAAGGGTGAGATTCGAGATTCGGTACCTATCTCTCCATATGCCGATCCTGGTGGCAATGGCATGTCCAGATTCCCCCCAGAAATCTATCCCTCCATAGGGGTAGTCATCTATGGCAACAATTTATCGTTGCCACCATGGAAAGAAGTCAGCTGGATATGGGTTGGCCACCCTACCACCCCCAGTCTGTGCATAGCATCTGCCCAACATCGTTGGGTCAGATCTCGAACCCCGTGGAGAGGAACGTCCACTCTAGGGCTCAATCCTGGAACACGCTCGAAGAAAAACATGCTCAATATGCTACTGAACCCGAAGTTCTGTATCATGCCTGCCTTACACTCACTGAGCTGGTGTTTCATGTTTCTCAGTAGTGTAGTACTCCAGTCATATATGGTCGGTCTCATGCACTCCACCGCATAGAAAATCAGTGGCCACGAGGCCTGATGGAGTGAGGCTAAGCCTGTTATCCTGCCCAGCGTCAGTAGTATGGCCTTTAGGCCCAGCACCTGTATAGCATTGGTGGGGACTTGACTTCCCACCTTCTCGGTATCTGGGTAGCAGTACACAGCTACGTACTCATCGATAGTAAGCCCACCACCTGGCCCACCTCGGGAATGAAGGTTCACCACCTCCCCTTATCTAGATAGACCTGTGATAAATTATATGTCTTCCACCTCTATAGTGAGAGACATCCCATCTATCCTGAAGGACTCTGAGTTTGGATACCAATAGTTTACCAGCATCTCTAGCAGTCTTGGTTTGGCCCTCAAGCCACTAAGGCACCAAAACTTGTAGAGTCTGCATCTTCTAAGATCTTGTTGAGCCATCACGTTAGCCCTTATAGCTTCCTCTACTTCACCATGCTCGCACTCTCTCTCCATTCTAGCACCATCCTGCAAGAGAAATTGCCATTTTTCCCATTAGATTCTTGTAAATTTACTTGCGCGGCGTCATACGTGACTGTTTTGCAAATAGCCGTGTATGTACGCAGTTTCTAGCCTCTTTTCCGCGTATAGCCAGCCCTATACGTGGGAAAAGCTTCGATACCCGCGTGGGCTATAGCACTCATGTAGAGATGTCCTAAACTACCTCATTTTTCCATGAAAATCAACAAAAATTATATTGAAATGCATGAGGAGAGCATGAGTAACTACCTGGAAGAAACGGTTGTGAATTCCGTCGGCTGGATCTCCTGGAATTTGCAGTTGAATATCAGAGCTCCAATGGGTAAAAGTTTCAAGCGATTTATATTTTTTACTAATTATAGAAAAAATTTCAAATATTTGAAAATTTTTACCCCCTTTACTATAGTTTTGATAGTTTCTAACCATTTTGGACCGTTTCTGACATAATTTGTGATGTAGAAGACCATTTTCAGTGTCGTTTCAGCAATTGGATTGACCCGTTCGTACTGATCTCAGGTATAATGTCTATACTGGCATATAGGTTAGGTTCACCACCATTTGCATTATGCATGACCTTATGACCACATCACCATGACCTTAGGTACGAACCCACTCTATTATGTCACGGAACCTTCTTGCTACTTTAGAAGTGGCATGATGTGAGTGGTAGAGCTTCACCTTACATGGGTACCCTAGTTAGCACCTTATTTGCATTTGGTGCCCATGCCGACGTTTTCTCCTTTAGGGTGTGGGAGTCTATTGTATAGTACTGCCATGACATTTCACAAGAGCCTCATACTCCTCTGGATCTTATGCTGGCCTATTTCCCTCTGGACTCCCCTTATGTCAAGTTGTGAATGCATTAGCATGAGCTTTGCCTGGCTTATTGAGCTTTATGCCGGATCCACTGACATTGCGTTTCAGCCATATAGCCCGAGCTTGTCTCATGTCTAGCCATGCAGAGCCATTTTATATATCCTTCGCAACTTGATTTCCCTTTTACCGGGAGGGGATTTTCCCCCGAGTGTCGATATCCTACACATGTATCCTTGCATTGAGCATAGGTATGTTCCACTACTTGGAACTAGTTTGTTTTCCCTTATGACACTCATCTCCTCCTAGTTTGTAACTATAAAGATAGTTTATTCTTTTTTCAAGCTTTTCAAATAACTGAAAAAGTCAAAAAAAATCAAAAAACCAAAAAGCTGGACAAGGAAAGATGTTATCTTTGGCAGCTGTCGAGTCGTGTCACCTTCGAACAGAGCACTGTATATCACATCCATTGGTTGGGTTATAGTTTGACTTAGGAGCTGTACTCGTTTATCTGAGTTTATCTCCACCAACTGGTTATGCTTCCAGTCCTTATGGAGCCTCTGTTTATGCCTCCTGTGTCACAGAGATGTCCCAGTTTGTATATCGAGTCTATGCTGCCTTCATTCAGTCACCATACACCGTTATGCTCTTGTTCGAAGGAATTTGAAACCTATGTCGTCCATTCCTTAGTTATCTTGACTTTGCATGTTGGCCATTCCCGGTACAGTTACTGGTTTGTGCACTTTATGATCGAGTCCTTCCACATTAGACAGCTTTGCTGAGTACCTCGTGTTGGATGATGGGGGATGCCTTAATGCCGTCCTTCCAGTGGATTTCATCCCATCGACTTCAGATCATTTATTCTGGGATTGGAATCTAGAGTCCTTTTGAGTGCCTTGAGACTTGCAGTCATCAGTGGCAGGTTCTCTCGCCATCGACAGTTTCTTGGGAATACATCAATGTCCCTTGATCGATGTATTCTCTCAAGTGTTCGACCTCAACACATCTATTCACACTTGTTAGTTTGCACTCTATTACCTTGATTCCCATTATCATTATCGGTGGGTAATATCGTGTCTATTAACGGTATACATCAATGACCAGTAATTAGACGATGGACTACTATGTTCGACCTTGACACCTCTATTCACATAGTAGGACATGTACTCGTAGCGGTTTGTGTAGAAGACCTTCCAGACTGGTGGCGTCTCTTATATGCTACCTCCTTGATCATGCTAGTTTTCATGAGATTTCAGCTCTCGTGACTTGATTCCAGTGTATGTCAAACATTTCCAACCACTATGGAGATCTTGATCTATTGTATATCTTCAGCCATTTTGGAGATCATGGTCCTTTGTATATCTTCATCATGGAGATTATGATCTATGTATATTGTACGTGGCGATGACCACATATGTGATATCATGTATTATGCCTATTCATGGCCATTGTACTCTTATGTATCCGGGACTGCTATATGTACTTGCAGTTATATGCAGAGTTGTATTATGGTACTATGCTGATTGAGTGGCTGGTATTCCATTTGGGATCCTTCATCACTCCACTTCTGGGATGGACTTATAATGTATTTCGGCCATCGTATGACCCCTCTAACCTCACACATTAGGGGGCATCTGTTATAGCCAATTTCACCACTCCAGGTGAATCACACTTTGTATTGCCTTCCCCTGTCCCGCTGCAGACTCTTTAGACCCCATGGACCATATTTTATCCTTTGATGTTTCCTTGATCATCCCTAAAACTATATAAAAAATGATATATGCAGATTTTTACCCGATAACCGCGTACATACGCGGGTTTGACCCCTATAACCACATACATCGGGATGTGTGCATAGTCCAAATCCTTTTGGAGTTTTCCTTGACATGGATCCGACTCATTCAACTCCTGGCCTTCCATATGCCTTGAGATCACTCGGATTCGACCCTTCATTATCCCTTGTGAAGCTATATAAGGAACCCCTTCGTACATTGAAGGAATATAGAGAGATTGAAAGCAACGAACCTATAGTCCATTGTTGCCATAATTTATGCTTGAGTCTGCATCCCTTTGTCCCTTTGGAGCACTGTTGTGTTCTTCCCAAGCTTGCCTTTTGCTAGTGAGCTTGCTATCGTGAGATGGAGGATTGAGGTGGTGGAGGCCCAAGTGGGGGATTCAGTTTCTCCGGTTCGCAGACGTGCCATCAGAGATTGTTTATATCTTGTAATCTCTGATTGATATTAATAAGAACTATCTTTTCCTGTCCAATGATGTGTATTTGATTGAATATTGTATCCATTGGAATATGTCAAATGATTTTACATTATTGATTATATATGCTAGAATAGATCTAACACCATGATATATAGTATGCTTGTATTTTTTACTTGTTTTTGAGAAAGTATTATATCAATTCAAGCTGAAGATTGGAAATCTCAACGGGGATCTACTTCAACCGTCCGGAATAAGTTACGAGGTCTGATCCTTTAGTGTTAGAAATTTTATTTCTATTGCATATTGGGAAAGATTGATTTCTAGAGTCAAAGCTATCTATTGTGGTACCCCAAGCCATAGGAATTTCTCTTCGTAACATTAAGGAGGATGTTCCTCCCAACCAAATCCTGGAGAAATCTTAGTCTGCACTTTCTCAGGACCCCTGAGTCTGTTTCCTGGTCCTCCCGGTAGAGTAATGGGTGAAAGATGTAACCTTGAGATCCTCCGTCACTTTATTGGATATACAATAGTAATTCATCCCTATTCATAGTAGTAAGAACTTCAACTTAGAGTAGCTGCACAAGTTCAATATTCAGCACTTAACCCCTCAAACTCACTTCCCCTCCATCGAATTTCTCATGTGCACTTCATTCACTCAGAATGATCACAATTCCAAAATGAGCAGCCTCAGCTATCTTCAATGGGGAGTTTTATATCAATGTCTAGGTCTTGTGGGCCATTTTTTACTTAATGATCCACCTACTTCTATTCCACTTTCTTGGGTAATCATGACCACAATTCGAGGGAAGTTTCCACCTGTAACAGTTAGAAGCAGTTTGAGGATGCTGCCACTTGTCAGTATACTCTCCACCCAGTCTCCTCCACCAAGTGACCAGTTAACACTCTTTTAACAACTTCCCTAAGCTGTTGTCTCATCATTTATTTATTTATTAATAAAATATATTGCAATACATTAATTATCCTTGACCCCACTAGGTCATCAATTACAAACTTTATCATAAAATATAACATAATGTTCCTCAATGACATTAAATTGTTTTGCAAATTGGGGCATGTGATAGGAATGTTCGTGTGAATCCCCTGTGGTTAAGTAGGGTGACCATTGTAGTCATGGAGAGCAATGGTGGAAGGTTGGAGGGTAGGGGACCCGAGTTTCTGCCAAACAAAGGTTGACATAATGTAGGTCAATTCGCCCTCATCAATAATGCATCGATGTATGACCAAATTCTGAATTGAGACTGGAACCTGGAAGGTGAAGGTAGACGACGTCCTGGGTTCTCCTTGATCTAGGTCGAAGGTGATCAACCTAGATTCAGAGGAAATTAGGACACCTAGCGTGGACAAAAATGCTTTACGCTATGATGGGAAAGTTTTAAGCACTTCCAAAGAAGACATGGTTGTAGGATATTGGGCCAAGTTGTCAACTATGTTGTAGTTAAGGGAAGCTCTAGCAGTAACATTGTTTGCGACATGACGCATAGGAAACTATGGGACTTTGGCTGCCCCATCTATGGGGGGTCTTGGTAAGTGGAGAGACATGTTAGAATTGGTAGAGGTAGACGTCACTAATGGGCCAGTGGTTTTTATGGTGGATCCATGCTGATTGAGTCGATTCTGGAGGTTGGATTTGGACAATAACATCATGAGATGATGGACACCAACATCAATAGTTTGGGCCACAGCATGAGCTATAGGAGCAGGTGGGGCCAAGGGTTGGGTTGCAACCATCCCTTGGTGTGGTACGGGGTTTTGGAGCACCATAGGCAAAGGACCTGGTGGTGCAGGGTTATGCTGAGTTGTAGCCACTGCGTTTGGATCACGTTGATTGTCATTTTGGAGAAGTTGTTGGACACAGGCCATGTGAGGATACCAATGGGTGTAATGACCATAGGTGTTAGAAATAGCACATGGATAGTTAGTCTATAATTGTGGGTTATTTTTAGGTTAGTTGGGATGTTGGGGATTTTGTGCAAGAGCTCCGGCGTCATTGTTGTTTGGAGGGTTGGCCTGTTAGCTACCTCCTTGGGGATGGTTATTGCATCAGTTTCTACCTCTCTTGTTCTTTCCCTCCCCTTGTTGGTTATTGGGGGTTGGTTAGTTAGGGATATTTGCTTAGCATAAACCTCTCCCATAGAAACCAAAGGAGTCAAGGCTGGAGATAGAGTGGGATGCATAGGTGGTGCATAATAGACCAAAGGAGCAAGAGGGGCTGCAAATACGGTTGTTTGGACAGAACATGAATGTGTTGAATAAGTCAGTCCATGAACCTAAGGATTTGATGAGGGAGGCACGTAGGAGGGGGTGGCTCTGGACTGGGTCATCACATGTGAGTAATTAGGTGCGTAAATAGGAGGAGCATAACATGGAGTAGTTCCAGATTGATCCGTCACACGTGATTAATCGGAGGAATAACTGGGTTGGGAAACACGATGTGCGTTACCCTAGTGTGGTGGAATCATGGGCGAGGATGCATAAAATTGGGGGTGTTGGGTAATAGAGTCAATGAATGCATCAGAAGCATGTGTTGGCAGGGGTTTTGGTAAGTGAGTTGCGCAGCATCACGATTACTGTGCAAGCTCATGCGGTACTGTGCAAGGCCAGATCAACGCAATGGGTGGAAGAATAACCGCTTTGAATATTTTAGATATTATTTGACCAAGTTTTGTCACAATAGGTCATTAGCGATTATAAGTTAGTTAGAAGTCGACCCTCAATGTAAAGGCACAATCCTATTTATAGAACTAGTTTTGCAATTGAATCGACAAGGATAATAGCATGAGCATGATCAGAGAATTGACATTGTCTGGATCTTGATTATCGCATGAGGTCTAGTGCGATCTAGTTTTTGAAGAATTTCCTATTGTATCTGTGATCTATCTGGGTTTTTCCTAATGTATCAGCCTCTTGTTGTGGAGAATAATTGTTTGTTTTGGATCCTTTGCGTAAGATTAATATGATATGTCAATTGTTGCACAAATCTTATATGTTGTTCCTAATGTGATCTAATCGGTGATGATGTTGCGATCTGTTTTGTTATGATGTTGCTGTGATCTAGATCTATTATGATCCATTATGATTTCGTTGTGATTTATTCCTTCTCTGCTATATCGATGTTGATGTGATATGTCTTGCTCTGAGTTGAGATGTTTTACGAATGATGTTGTGGTACTAGTGATACGGTGACAAATGTATCATGCAATCTGTAGTTATGGAAATGAATTAATGTCGACTGCATAGCTTTGAATCCAATGGTTATGTTTTCTCCCCATCGAATCCCCATATCCTCCGTCCTTAGTGCTGGAAACTCAGTTTCGACAGTTCTCCCTTGAATATCTCGAGTGATACTTCATCTGCTCCATGGATGTTGCTAGGCAGGGTAAAACCTGTCTGGGACGATGCTCAGGGATATCGCGCTGGTTGGGCATCGACAAAGTGATAACCCCTATCGACAAGGCTTTGTGGGTGGTTTTCACCCAAAAATGGTTTCGTTGTCGGGACCGAGTTGCGATTAATAGGAGGATATGTTTTTGGCATTTGTCTCGATCGGAGATCGAGGGGTGGTTTTATCTAAAGCTGCGAGAAATCACTGAAACCAAAAATCACAATCTGAAACTATCGACAAACCATTGGTTGGATAGATATATCCATGGTGGTCCTCGCGAATGGTTCTTCTGTGATTTTCCTTTCCTCTTGCATGAGTTGCTAGTGAAGTTCACTACTAAGAAAACAAACTTCCAAGGAGGAGAGTCGACATCTTGGACTCCGGAGCTGATCCAAGAATTACAAGAAATAGATAATAAGGCATCACAGGCTATTGAAGTGTGGTTGGACAACATCCTGGAGGGCTACATTACTAAGTTTGCTGTTGATACCAATAAGTCATTCAACGAAGTAGAAAGGGAGTTTTTCAACAAACCATGAGGTAGATTCTTGTTGTCTCTGCAGCCATCAATTAAACAGCTGATCTACAAAAAAGGTATTCTGAGTATGGACCAAGAGTAGTGTAACTCTAGTGTGCAGAGGATGTAGGCACCGCGACGAAATGGGGGAGATGCATGGAAAGGTAAGGGGTAAATGGGCATGAGTTTTGGTGAGAATGCAAAGGTCACTGAGGAAAAAAGTGGTTGTACAAGGGGAGGAGAAAGGTTTCGAGAGAAGAGGCAGAGGATGGGAGAAGGTCCTGCTGCAATCGAAGTGCGATGCCGTGAGGACCAACCACATAGGACAAAGTGAAATTTTAGTGACAAAGAGGACAACTAGGCCCAGGACACACCTGGAAGAATGGAAGGATAGAACCCCAACAGTAACATGTCTACACCTTCACACACTACTCCACCACAAAGAAGAACCACGCATTTTGCGTCGACTTTCCCGATGTGTCAGTAGTAGTCTAGCAATAGAATACTAGCAAGAGTAAGAAGGTCCAGAATGGTAGGTGATGAGATGAATCTACCAATGTTTCATGGAAATGGTACTGACGAACCAGAGCAATACTGGTTCCTATGCGAGGCGATCTTGACTGCCTGACAGACTGTAGATGATGATGTTAAGAAAATCCAGCTAGCAACCACCCTTAGGGGCCGTGCGCTAGAATGGTTCATGAGATTCACACAGGTTCCTCAGGGAGGTACCGGAGAAATGTTGGATGAGATCCATACTGGGCTATTCGAAGAATTGAAAAAGCCAAAGTCTAAGGCTCAATACATTACCGAGTTGAATGAAATCAAGCAATTCCCTAATGAGACAATTTGGGATTTTGATCAATGGTTTAAGACGTTGATGGCTCGATTCAACTTCTAGATGAGCAATGTCCAGCACAAGGAATGGTTCATCATTGTGCTTGTCCTGCATATGAAACAACCACTAATGCAGCAAAATATTGCGACACAGAGCGAGGCTCTAGAAACCGCGATGAAATTGGAGGCATCACTGGTAGGAGAAACCATGGTTGAGATGAACTAGATTCAAGCATAGTTGGCCAATCTGACGCTCCAACTACGAGATATCAAGAAGGCAAAGGAATATTGTGATGACCTTTGGTGCAACGAGTTTCATGAAGGCAGACATACCAAAGATACATGTCCAACGTTTTGAAACTATTTTCTTTCGGGGGCTTTGAATCCGCTAAGTTGCACTGGTATACCATGGTGCCGCATATGTCAGGTCTATGGGAATTGACTTCAGAACTGTGAATATATGAAAAACATGGTTATCAAGATAGACAATATATACTATACATTTTGTTGGCCAATAGGACATGATGATAAAAACTTCTGAGCTTATAATTTACTCCACGAAAGGATGTATGATTCATAGTTTGTGAAGAGTGAGGACACCCAAGCAATGAAAGTGCAACCACAGATGGTACAACAAGAAGCATAGGTGTAGTATAACTATTTCCCCAGATGTAGTTTGTCCCACTGCAACCACAGCAATATTTTATCCCATCGTAACCGCAACCACAGTTTCTAGCGCAACCATAGGTTGTGCCACAACCGCAGTATAATTAGGTACCGTTCATTCAGCCTCAGCAACAATATGTTCAAGCTATGAACTATGTACAACATAATCCAAACCAACCACAGTAGCAGATGGCCCAGCTGTAGTTTTAGCAAGGAGGAGTCCGAGGAGGATTTCGTGGAGCATTCAAAGGATGAGGAGGAGGCTTCGGTCGAGGAGGGGGACGAGGTCACGAATCAATCCAGTGTTATACCTGTGGAGTATTCGAGCACTATAAAAGGGATTTCCCTCATGCGCAGTGTACATACTATGTGGCTGGTGAACATAATGTTTAAAAATACCCTCAGTTGATTGTAAAATGGTAGGCTGGAAACATTCTATAGTTGCAGAATGTGCAGAATCAGAATCAGCCTACATTCCAAGTACAGAACCAACCAATAATGCAGAATTAGATCCCACCATAGGCTCATACTCAGAATCTACCTCAGACTCAAAATCAGTGATGAATCAAAACCCACCATTGAACCTAAATCAAGGATTGACGATTGCGACAATTCACCCCGAACCATGAATGAAGGCTATTGACGTTGGGATTGTCACTTGCACTAGTGCGACAACTGGAGATGATGGACCACGTCATCAAGTTCAGATCATTGGAAAGAAAAAAGTAGCATTTGATATTATGACAAACAAAGACACCTTCTTTGGGGAAAATCATGCAATCGAGAGAAATCCAGGTAAGTTTCCAATTATTGACATGCCATTTTCTTTTGATCCATCTACAGAGGCAGGACCATCACGACATCATGGTACCTTGCGACAATTATTTGAAAGTTGTCTATCGCTGACAAGGGACTTTGATGCCCTTTTCAAGCTTGAGACATTGTTGTACAACCCGGATAAATCAGTGACCTATTCTGCAGTGAACTCTTTGCAAAAGAGGAAGACAGGCAAGGAAACGATGATGAATATCCAAATCGAATATTATGAGGTTGACTCGATTATTCTAGAACTTGGATCAAATGTAAACATTCTAAGCAAGCAAACCTGACAATTGATGGGAAATCCAACATTGGGATTGTCATCGATACAGCTGCGACTAGAAAATCAGGCAAAGGTTCATCCCATTGGTCGTGTCTCAAACTTGGTTGTCGACATTGAAGGCATGAAAACGTATGCTGACTTTGATGTGATAGAAGTAGTCAAAGATTGTGGTTCCTATCCTGCACTTCTAGGGATTGGATGGGCTAATGATAGAATGGTGGTTATCAACTTCAAAAAATGAGTTATGACATTTGAAGACGTTGATGGCTCGATTCAACTTCTAGATGAGCAATGTCCAGCACAAGGAATGGTTCATCATTGTGCTTGTCCTGCATATGAAACAACCACTAATGCAGCAAAATATTGCGACACAGAGCGAGGCTCTAGAAACCGCGGTGAAATTGGAGGAATCACTGGTAGGAGAAACCATGGTTGAGATGAACTAGATTCAAGCACAGTTGGCCAATATGACGCTCCAACTACAAGATATCAAGAATGCTAAGGAATATTGTGATGACCTTTGGTGCAACCAGTTTCATGAAGGCAGACATACCAAAGATACATGTCCAACGTTCTAAAACTATTTTCTTTCGGGGGCTTTGAATCCACTGAGTTGCACTGGTATACCATGGTGCTGCATATGTCAGGTCTATGGGAATTGACTTCAGAACTATGAATATATGAAAAACATGGTTATCAAGATAGACAATCTATACTGTACATTTTGTTGGCCAATAGGACATGATGATAAAAACTTCTGAGCTTATAATTTACTCCACGAAAGGATGTATGATTCATAGTTTGTGAAGAGTGAGGACACCCAAGCAATGCAAGTGCAACCACAGATGGTACAACAAGAAGCATAGGTGTAGTATAACTATTGCCCCAGATGTAGTTTTTCCCACTGCAACCACAGCAATAGTTTATCCCATCGCAACCGCAACCACAGTTTCTAGCGCAACCATAGGTTGTGCCACAACCGCAGTATAGTTAGGTACCGTTCATTCAGCCTCAGCAACAATATGTTCAAGCTATGAACTATGTACAACATAATCCAAACCAACCACAGTAGCAGATGGCCCAGCTGTAGTTTCAGCAAGGAGGAGTCCGAGGAGGATTTTGTGGAGCATTCAAAGGATGAGGAGGAGGCTTCGGTCGAGGAGGGGGACGAGGTCGCGAATCAATCCAGTGTTATACCTGTGGAGTATTCGAGCACTATAAAAGGGATTTCCCTCATACACAATTTACATATTGTGTGGCTGGTGAACATAATGTTTAAAAATACCCTCAGTTGATTGTAAAATGGTAGGATGGAAACATTCTATAGTTGCGGAATGTGCATAATCAGAATCAGCCTACATTCCAAGTACAGAACCAACTAATAATCCAGAATTAGATCCCACCATAGGCTCATACTCAGAATCTACCTTAGACTCAAAATCAGTGATGAATCAAAACCCACCATTGAACCTAAATCAAGGATTGCCGATTGCGACAATTCACCCCGAACCATGAATGAAGGCTATTGACGTTGGGATTGTCACTCGCACTAGTGCGACAACTGGAGATGATGGACCACGTCATCAAGTTTAGATCATTGGAAATAAAAAAGTAGCATTTGATATTATGACAAACAAAGACACCTTCTTTGGGGAAAAGCATGCAATCGAGAGAAATCCAGGTAAGTTTCCAATTATTGACATGCCATTTTCTTTTGATCCATCTACAGAGGCAGGACCATCGCGACATCATGGTACCTTGCGACAATTATTTGAAATTTGTCTATCACTGACAAGGGAATTTGATGCCCTTTTCAAGCTTGAGACATTGTTGTACAACCCGGATAAAGCAGTGACGGATTCTGCAGTGAACTCTTTGCAAAAGAGGAAGACAGGCAAGGAAACGATGATGAATATCCAAATCGAATATTATGAGGTTGACTCGGTTATTCTAGAACTTGGATCAAATGTAAACATTCTAAACAAGCAAACCTGATAATTGATGGGAAATCCAACATTGGGATTGTCATCAATACAGCTGCGACTAGAAAATCAGGCAAAGGTTCATCCCATTGGTCGTGTCTCAAACTTGGTTGTCAACATTGAAGGCATGAAAACGTATGCTGACTTTGATGTGATAGAAGTAGTCAAAGATTGTGGTTCCTATCCTACACTTCTAGGGATTGGATGGGCTAATGATAGAATGGTGGTTATCAACTTCAAAAAATGAGTTATGACATTTGAAAACCAGGATGTCAGGGTCATTTCTCCTATGGACCCTCAGGAGGGACGTCGGTATATTAAGCTTGTGAAGGATGAAGTCGGTAGAAGTTGGGATCATGCTTATAATATCTATGAATACTATATCCATCCTACCAATGATGGCCAACTTGGATGGTCCAGTGCAATTTCTGTGTCCTCTAACTTTGATGATGCTCTTGAAAATTGGCAGAATAGGTTGCATGAAGTATCATTCAGGAAATGCGCGTTGATTACATACTCTCTCCGGCATGTTGCAACTAAGATTTTATACTTTCCCATTTATGAAGGACTGTCAGGACTATCAAATTTCTTTCAAGAATTCGAAGAGAAATTTTTTGAACCACAAAGGATACTGGCCCTCGATGTATCACTAAAGGCTACTCTGGCTTGATGGTGGGCGACACACAAGTAGATGATCCATGATTGGGGACAATGCTGGAGATTGATGATGGTGCCTTTTGGTGATTCAGAAATCTATCATGCTAGGAGATACGACGGGTGGAATGATCCCACCAGTCATTTGATCGAGTGTCAGGCCTTATGGGCATCATGACCTAGAGATGAATGGGTCCATGCTTTTTCACACTTTGGAAGAGATGTTGAGATCCTGGTATGTAGAGACAGAGTTACACAAAAATATCACCACTTGGGAGGAGTTGTCCATTTTCTTTGCATGGATGTTTAGTTTCCAAGACATCAACCCAGAGGTATGTAATTCTCTACAAATCATCTGCAACGTAGTACTGAAAGTCATCCTTGTTGTGTACCCAGTTGATCCACATGTGCACTGCTCCATCCAATCCATGATGACATGCTACAACTTGTTCGGGGAACCTGAAGATGACGATGAGTTGCAGAATGTTAATATTCCAGAGTCAGAAGGAAGCCACGATGTTGCAACCCTAGACATACCAACAGACTTGATGAGCCAGCCACTATGGATCCGGAAAGTCAACATTGGATCGGAAGAGAACCCAAAATTTGCCAATGCCGGGGACTACTAGGACGAGGAGACCATGATCAAAATCACAGACCTGCTACATGAATTCCAAGACCTTTTTCCAACGCAGTTTTAAAAAATGAAGGGGATTTTAGGTGACCTGGGGGAGATGAAAATCATGTTGAAACTAAATGCCAAACCGGTGTGATAAAGGATGTATCAACTGAATCCATGATACAAGGACCCTGTGAAGGCTGAGATAGACCAAATGCTAGATGTTGGGATCATCAAGCCTATAGAAGAATCAAAGTGGATAATCCATTTGGTTGTCCATGATAAAAATATCAGTGAAATCCACATCTATGTCAACCTAAGGAAATTGAATGATAATGATGCATGCGTGCATGATCCGTTCCTGACCCCATTTACAGATGAATTTCTTGAAGGAGTAGGACTCCAGGAGATGTATTCATTCACAGATGGTTTTTCAGGATACCACCAGATCCATCTTGCAAAGGAGGATCGCCATAATACCATGTTTATCACTAAATGGGGCTGTTTTCAATATACAATCATGCCTTTTGGGCTGAAGAATGCACCAGCAGTATTTTCTTGGGTAGTTGTCGATGTGTTTAAAGACTTTATTCAAAAGTTCCTGCAAGTGTATATGGATGATTGGACTATCTATGGACTAATTAGGGACCATCTCGACAACTTGCGACTGATGCTAGAAAGGCGTTGACAACATCAAATTGCATTAAACTCTAAAAAGTGCATTTTCTGTGCACCATTTGGCATGCTATTTGGGCACATAGTATGCAGGGAAGGTCTGTTGGTTGATCTGGAAAAGATTGCGCTAATCCTCAGTTTACCGCCACCAATGAATGTGACGATGCTTCAAGCGATGCTAGGGAATACAAGGTACTATCACAATTTTATCAAAGGATATGCTGCAATCATTGCCCCTATGGAAAAGCTACTAAAGAAATATGCTGCATTTGAATGGAACCAAGAATGCCAAGGAAGTTTTGACACATTGAAGGTCAAGATGGCCTCTGTGCCTATACTAATTTTCCCAGATTGGAATAAGGAGTTCCATGTGCACGTTGATGCCTCTTCTATTGCATTGGGGGTTGTTCTTGCGCAACCAAGAGAGGGCGACCTAGCTCACCCAATCGCATATGCCAGTAGAAAGTTGTCATCTGCTGAACGAAATTATACAACGATAGAGAGGGAAGCCTTGGCAATGGTTTATGCCTTGCAAATGTTCAAAAACTATTTGTTGGGTAGACATTTCAAGATGTTCACCGATCATTTTGCTTTGCAATACCTGGTCAATAAGCCTATGTTGGGTTGAAGATCTGTCAATTGCTGATACTCTTCCAGGAGTTTGATTTTGAAATAGTTGTGAAGCCGGGATGGTTGAACACTGGTCTGGATCATCTATCTTGCATTGAGAACAATGAAGAACCAACCAATATTGATGATGGTTTGCTAGATGCACAATTGTTCCGTGACATCACAGACAATCACTATGCCCCAATTATTTAGTTCTTGGCCACTGGTGTTGTACCGGAGGACATGATGTCTAGCCCAAAGAAGGAGCTGGTAGTAAAGACTTCTACTTTTCAACTAATTGCTAGGTAGTTATATAAGCTTAGACCAGATGAAATCTTGCAACGGTGTATTTTACCGCATGAGTAGGGTCCCATTTTAGAAGAAACACATGAAGGAATTGTGAGAGGCCACTATGGAGGATGGCTACTGCACAGAAGGTGTTGCGCGTTGGTCTATGGTGGCCTACGTTGCATAATTATGCCCCAGAATATGCGAGGAGCTATGACATCTGCCAACGTGTCGATAAACCATCGCGGTGGGATGAGATGTCACTAGTGCCGCAGGTAACTCTCCAACCTTTTGATAAGTGGGTGGTGGATTTTTTGGGTCCTATTAATCCACCTAGGAAGAGGACCAGTGCGCGATACATCATTACTGCAACCGACTATCTAACTAGGTGGGCGAAAGTTGCACCAGTTGTAGATTGTACCGCTATGACAACAACACGGCTCATCTTTGAAAACATAGTGACATGGTTTTGGTGTACCCAGATTTTGATGAGTGACCAGGGTAGTCACTTCATCAACCAGATGGTGAAAGCGCTAACTGAGGAGTTGTAGGTGCAACATAAGAGGAGTACACCATACCATCTGCAAGAGAATGGGACTATCGAAGCATTCAACAAAATCTTGGAAATAGCGCTAACTAAGGTATGTAATGCTAACTGTGATGACTGGGACCTAAAAATTATCGTAGTGCTATGGGTCTATCGCACCACTTGCAAGCATCTAATAGGCCAAAAACCATTCAAGCTGGTCTATGGGAAAGAGGCAATCATGCCCATGGAATACATCATTCCTAGTTTGCACATTATCGTAGCAACAAGCATGGATGATCTAGAATCATTAGAAGAGCGCATTATGCAATTGATCCATCTTGAATAAGACCACTTTATTATTGGATTCCACCAGTAGGTTGCAAAGGATCGACAGAAGGCGTGGCATGATCGCCACATTAACAAAAAATAGTTTGCAGAAGGAGATTTGGTGTTGTTATATGATAGTAAGTTCATAAAGAATCCAGGTAAGTTACAAATGCACTGGTTAGGTCTGTATCTTCTTCATTCCATTACTTCTGGAGATGCAATTTAGTTACAGCAATTAGATGGTGGGGTATTGCTGATGTTGGTCAATGGGAGTCGCTTGAAGCCCTATAGGATGGGGCCAAAGCTGTGCACTACTTGAGGTGCTATGGAAAAAATAATGATGAATATTTTGTTTGAGAGCAGTAAGGTGAGCCGAGGGGAAGAGGCTGCGCAAGGTTTGAGTTTGTAACGACGACAAGGAGACCACTTGCGATAGCTGCAAAGATGTGGGTTGGTCAAATCAAGTAATAAATGCAAGAAGTTAAAACAGTTAGTTGGTGACACTTGTTGAAGTGATGCGAATTAATGACTGATCAGACTCTTAGATGAGTAATATTTTTGATGGATTTGGTGCCATTACTACTGGATTTAGTCATAATGGTGATCGTATATTTGGAAATGATGAGTTTGAATTGGAAATGGCTATAAAAATCACACGGGACACGAAAGGATGACATTGTTTAGTTGAGTGAGCAGAGTGAGAGTTGAAAAGTTGTGGTGAGAGCTTTAGAGTGAGTGCAGAGTAGTAGGTTGGATTCCTTGGGTGCATTGTAAGGTTTGGGGTGTGGGGCATGCTAAGCAACCTTGACACCATTGAGATTTCTAGTGAACAAGAGTCCCCTATTGGGCCCATGGCTGTCGAAGGAGAAGTCATGAGCATGTCGACTGTCTCATCTCCCATCCCAAAGAGAAAGCAGCAGGCTCAAAATCCCAATACCACGCCACCACAAAAAAGGCACACCCGCACTTCAGCAAGAGTGCAAGGTGAAGGAACTGCACAGACTGGTCCATCGAGCTCAGGATATATCAATTCTACGGTGCCCAAGGGCATCTCTATTCATGATATTTTGGGTTATGTCACTCCTACACATCCAAGATCAAAATCAAGGCATCCCACAAAAAATCAGAAATATCCAACGAAACTATCGCCGCTGCCGAAAGGGATGACATGCTCGGTCGACATCATCCCTACCTTGATCAAGTTGAAATTAGAATACCATGACTTTCTCTTACTCAAATATGTCTGGGATGAGCCTTACAAGTCAATCTCAATGCAGCCTGGTGTCCCAATTAAGTGGATTCCTAAACCTTGGGCTAGTGGGTTAGACCAATCTGGATTATTGGGGCTCATCAATATGCCTCATTTCGGGTGACTGAATGAAGCCCATGCATGTGTTAAGTAACGTTTGGCTTGTTTTCATGGGGGGGATCTTTGGTTGAATAAGCCCACCCCTGCTATAGTAGACTTAATCATGAGCATTATAGGCTTGCCAAAGGACGGGGAAGATTGAGCACAGTCTATCCGTGGGAGGGATACCGATAAGAAACTTTCTAAGCAGCTGAAGGAGCTCTTTGGCCTATAGCGGGATGACCATGCCTACCATATTGATAGCATCAATTCACAAGTGGTACATATTGGTGCACAGATTCTGGCGAGTAAGGTTGTTTAGGGAAATAAACCGGTTTAATGTAACTCAGGTGTTGTCGCATGCGCCTAGAAGTGTGCTGAGGGAGTGTAGATGAATTGGTATTTGTTTTTGCTGAACCAATTGCTAGAAGACACTCTTGTCGCTCAAGCTAGGTGGTCATTTTCATATAGTTAGATCTTGATTCTCATTGCGCTAGTTGGCTGGATGGAACCTGAAGACTACCAACCAAAGGCAGTTGATGCAATGAAGGTGTGCCGAGGTGCACAATATCAAAACTTATGGTGGGTTGAATAGCCCGGTCGATAAGTGGACTATGTCATTCACTTTTGGGTCTATCGGGAGGCACTTCAAGCTGTCACCATTGCCATTCCTTAAGTAACTCCTTATGAAATGACCAAGTATCAGCGGCTAATTCAGTTCGCCATCGGGCCCCATTCTATTTATATTCAGGCATGACGGGACCCCGATAGAAAGTGGCTACCTTTGGCTTACAAATTCATGACAGAAGAATTGGATTCTATTGTTCAAGATTGGCTAGCTGAATGGTGCAACCTGGTGAGTTAGGAGGAACTATCTAAGGAGCCACCACATGGTGCCCTAGAAGAGCCTACCTAGAAGGAGCTGAGTATTCACAACTCTGACAATGAGTCGACGATAGACCTGGAGGATGCAGCATAGCACATGCAGGAGGAGACTCACACCAAATCAAGCCAAGAATATGAGGCAGGCAGTGGTATCAGGCCGAGGATGGAGGACCAACTGCAGCAACTTATCAAAGCGGTCACTGACTCCTATGAGGCTACGACACAGGAGATCCGAGAGTCGAACCTTGAATAATTTGGTGTGGTAGGAGATAGATTAAATTCCATTTTTGATATTGTTTCTAGACAGACCTCTATGAGACCTATGATGTAGGACGTCCCGTCGATCAGCACTGAGCCCCGAGCTAGGAACGTGCAATTTATCTCAACTGCAATTAACCCAGGAAATGAGGAAGTACACCAGTCTCTGCGACCGATCTAGAGTGTGGATTTGGATCTGAAGAAGTTATCTACTACGACGTTAGTGGATTTATAGCACATTTCCACATTGGAAATGGTGGATCGACAAAAAGAGATGACTAAGGGATATGTCCAGTCATAGAGCACAGCTGAGAAGCTACAGAAAGAAGCAGAGGAGCTACATCAGGTCCGGGTGCATCTAGCAAAAGAAAAAGTATAGGAGATAGATGCCTTGAAGGTGACACAGGCTGAGCGTCAGTGAAAGGCTATCGAGGATATTATTGAGCTAAAGAAGGTGCAAGATCATCTGATTATTGAATAAGCACAAATATGTGCCAGATTCAGCGAAGTCGAGCATGCTATTTCTGAGGCCTGCCAGCACATTATTGAGAGCACGATTGAGCTCACCCCAATTGATAAGGCTGAGCGATTGGGGAAAACTATTGTCCAGCTCCAGGATACTAACCTGATGCTCAATGCCCTAGTACAACCTACGACCTTCTTGGAGCAGGTTGCGGCAAGGAAGGATTCCATTGAATAAATTGTGACTCAGTTTGAAACCATGGATTAGGAGGCGAAGGCAATTATGGAGGCGACAACACAGTTTTGGCAAAGCGTTGTCCAAGATGAGCAACTTGATTAGTTGATAGCATAGGTGCAAGAATCTAAAGGTCAGATGACGACCTTGAATACGTTGCTATGAGAAATGCCTCTGATGGTGTAGATCACACAGGCTAAGGAATTGAAGGATCTTCAGCAAAGAGCCGCCCGTGCCCAGGAACGCCAAAAAAAGCACCGCGCTCAACTAGATGAATTTCAAGAAATCGGTGGATAGTTGGCTGTTAAAGCAGTCGCCACAATGTAGGAAGTGCAAGAAAATCGACTGATGGTTGATGGAAAGGCTAGAGAAGAGCACCCAGTGTAGCAGGCTTTGAATAATTGTCAAAGTGTTTCCACCAAAGTCTAGCTTCAAGTTCACGCAATCGCACAGCAATTCAAATATTTCAAGGTGCAGACGTCGATGTATACCTTGTCAACCTAATGTGGCTCAAGGATGAGCCACAAGACTATGTTTGGGGCCTGTTGGCAGGGGTTTTGGTAAGTGATTTGTGCAACGTCCCTGCAGTTACGCAAGCTCATGCAGTACCGCGCAAGGCTAGATCAGCGCGATGGGCGAAAGAATAACTGATTTGAATATTTTAGATATTATTTGACCAAGTTTTGTGACAATAGGTCATTAGCAGTTATAAGTTAGTTAGAAGTGCACCCTCAATGTAAAGGCACAAGCTTATTTATAGAACTAGTTTTGCAATTGAATCAATAAGGATAATAGCATCAACACGATCGGAGAATTGACATTATCTGAAGCATGATTATTGCATGAGGTCTAGTGTGATCTGGTTTTTGAAGAATTTTCTGTTTTATCTGCAATCTTTTATAACTAGATCTTGTTCTTAGTTTATCTTTTCTTTTTGTCCTAATTTTCAACCGTTGGTTTAAAATGATTTTATATTTCATGTTGATTTTAATATTTTTTGACAATCAATAATTTGGGTTGGATTTAATGCTTTTAATGGTTGAATCATTTCATTATTTTAGTTTTAAGGTTTGTCTTTTGGGATTATTAGTTAATATGTACATATTTAAGCTTTCAAAAACTTATAATAAAAGTTCATTCCAAGTTTTTATTTATAATCTAACTCTCATTTTTTAGTCCTTTGTCAAATATTTTCATGAGGAGATTCCTGCAGCTCTGTTTTTCCTGTTTTTGTCATTGTCATTGGGAGCCGATTACAAGGAGATGGAAATGAGTTCAGGAAAACAAAAAGAGGTTTTTCTCCAAAACAGAATCATTCACAAAAACCTCTCTCAGTTTTGCAACAGCTATTATATGTTGAGACATTACAATTCATCTTTGTGGCCTATTTTCAGGGTTTGAATTATTTAATAATTTCCTGTTTTAGTCATAAATTTGTAGAACATATTTCGATCAATTGAAGAGGAATTTTTAAAAACCAAGAGAGGTTTTTGTTCACAACATAATCATTTAAAAAAAACTCTCTCATTTTTTACACAGGTGTTCCGGATCGAGAGATATGAAGGCGTCTTTGAGACCCAAATTTCCAAAAATTCACCAAATTTCCCCAAATCCGATTTGCTTTTTTTGGGTTAATTATCTTTAAATATTTTGAGTTATCATGTAACTAATTGATGTAACTATTTCAAATTTTGACCTAGAAGGTAGTTATGGAATTACTTTACTTTTGTAATGATAAAAGGAAGACAAACATACAGTTTTGAGGGGGGGATTTTGCTCTCAAGGAGAGGCTTTTGGAGCTTGGATTTCTTAAGCTAGCACTTATAACTCTTATGTAAGTGGATGACTGTTATTGATTATATATAAACTAATAATCCCTTTTACCTATCATGATTTTTCATTTCTGATCTGTTTGATTGCTCAGTCTACAAGTTCATTTCTTGTTTAAAGTTTTATTCATGTAAATGCTTGTAGCTTGTGGGTGGAATTAGTATTTCATGTGTAATGTTTATGGCTTATTGGGATGTGTTTGATCCCCAGTTTATCCAAATTGCATGATTTAGTTCTGTATTAGCTTGTGGATGTTTATTTCTTCCTTGCTAATGAAGTTTTTAAAACCCTAAAACCTATTTTATTTAATTTTACTTTTGAGATTGTGTTGGCTTGTTCTTCTGGTAGTCTAAGAACAATTTCTGGCACAAACACAATCTATATGGGTTTTTCCTGATGTATTCAGCCTCCTGTTGTGGAGAAGAATTGTGTGTTTTGGATCCTTTGTGTCAGATTAATATGATATGACAATTGTTGCACAAATCTTATCTGTTATTCCTGTTGCGATCTAATCTATGATTATGCCACGATCTATTTTGTTATGATGTTGTTGTGATCTAGATCTATTATGTTCTGTTATGATGTTGCTATGTTTTATTCCTTCTCTACTATATCGATGTTGATGCAATCTATCTTGCTCTGAGTTGAGATGTTTTATGAATGATGCTGCAGTACCAACGATACTATGACAAATGTATGATGTAATCTATAGTTATGGAAATGAATTAATGTCAACTACATACATTAGAATCCAATGGTTATGTTTTCTCCCCGTCGGATTGCCATATCCTTTATCCTCGCTGTCAGAAACTCGATTTTGATAGCTCTCCCTTGAACATATCATGTGAGACTTCGTCTGCTCCACGGATGTTGTTGGGTAGGGTAAAACCTATCCAGGCTGATTCTCAGGGAGATCACACTGGTTGGGCATTGACAAAGTGAGAACCCTTGTCGACGAGGCTTTTTTGGTGGATTTCGCAAACAACATGAGATGTCCCCGATGTATCATGGTGAGAGTTTCCAGCTCGAAGAGCATAGGGTATGCCGATGTATAAGTAACTGGACTAGGCATAGATCAAATCGAACTATTGATCCTTAAGGATGGCTTCCTCCTCAGTTTGGGTTCTCTTAGACGCAACATCCTTGGCTATGGGGGTGAGTAAGGTTTTGAGAAACCAGTCAAGGAATATCCTATCATCCAATTGGATCTTGCACAAACTATGTCGATGTTGCCACTCATGGATATGATCCATGATGTGGGTAGCAGTGGTCTAGAGACAAGATAAAAGGATCTCCACTCCCTTGTCATAATGAATAGGTAGCTGAAAGTATTGAAGGAACATTGAAGCAAGTGAGGAGAAGTCGAGGTAAGTAGCATGGGGCAACTCGATGTAGCACTTGGCCATAACATCCTGTTGCAGCTGCAACCTGTTTCCCAAATTTCAAAAAAAATTGGACCCTCCTTTTGATTTTATCTAGCCCAAGTTTGTTTAGTCTTTTTAAACCTTTCCTGAAAGTCCATTTTTCTCTACTTGAGAATTTGATTGTCAGAAGCTCAGTCAATTATTTTTTGCTGCTCTTTCAGGGGTCGAATGATCTAATACTATCATTATTTTTTGCCGACACTATGGAAACCATGAAGTCTTAGTTTTATTTGAACTCTTAACTTTGATTTGTTTTCAATGAATTTTCACTGTTGGAAGTTTATTAAAGTTTGAATCAAGGCATTAGTCCTTTGTGCCGCCGATGGAAAGTCATGTTTTTTGCCAATGATATTTTATCTCCTTTGTTTATTTTTCAAAAAACTTTACTTTTTTACTTTCGACGTTTTTGTTTTATCAGCGGTCAGATTTTTAGTCTTTAACAACACTGCCGTTTCATAGGCCTTGTTGTTTGTCTCTCCAACACTGTGGAGTATTTTGCGTCTCAAGGTTTCGATGAGTTAGTCATTAGTTGCTTCGATTGCTGATGATTTTCTATTGTTATGGAAGCCATAGTCTATCTGTCTCCCACCATTGCGGCTACGTAGTAAACTATCCTGCCAATGCATTAGTCCTTCTGCTCGTCGATGCTGACCTTTGGCACTTAGCGGTTCCAATCGCCAACAGTTTAGTGATTCAGAATTTGTAGTTGGTCTATCTTCCACCATTGAGGATTTTTAGCTCTTACCTTTATCGATGCCATGGTTTTCTTTTTTTAACTTTCTTTTTTTTATTTGCGCTATCTGAAGGGTTTTTGACTTTTGATTGGAGGGATAGTCCTTTGCATTGCTGACGTGGCGGCAACGTTGAGCTCTAACTCATCAATACTTAGTCATTAAATTTTCCAATCGCTGATGATTTTTGTGATCCACAGAACTCACAGTCAATTGGTTATCCACCGTTGCGGCTGCGTAGTGAACTTTTCTGTCGACGCATTATGGTTAGTCCTTCCTCTCGCCGATGCTAACCTTTAGTCCTTAGTTTTTCCGATTGCTGATGTTTTCTATTGCTGTGGAACCCTTAGTCCATATGAATTCCACCGTTGCGACTCCTTAGTGAACTATCTCGTCGATGATTAGTGGTTCAAATATTGGACGCTTAACTATCTGTGGTTTTTAGTCGTTCGCATCACTGACACTGCAAATATGTTAAATATTATAGCCTCGACACTTAGCATTACAGGTCTTCGACGCCGATTGACTTAATAGTCTCATGGGACCCATAGCCTGTTCGCTGTCCACCGTTGCGGCTATGAATAGGACTATTCTTCTATAGTCTTTAGTTCTTCCTATCGCCGATGGTTTTCATTTGATCACAGAAGCTATAGTTTGTATGTCTTCCTCCATTGCATCTCCTTAGTGAACTAATTGTCCAATGCTATAGTAGTTTCGACTGCCGATAGGGTTTTTCCCATCATTTTTGTGAGCTTTTACCATATTTCATGGGCAATAGAGGTTTCTATTTTTGGTCAAGTTAGGGATTTTGGGATGAGAACATAGTATAGGGCCTCACATTTGATTATTAGTTTTATTGATAGTGTGCTTATTTTTTATTGATAAATCTAGTTGATCTTCAATGCAGTCCGGATTAATGATGAGTTTTTCGTTTTAAGTGCAGACGGACTTAGATGATTTTTTAGACCTAGTTTGGTGATTGTTGTTGCAAAGAAGACCTATATAAAAGACAAAGTAGAAGGGAGTTGACTGAGGAAAGGAAAATTAAGAAGTAGAGATGTTGCTCAAAAAAAGAAGAAAGTGAAGGTCTAAGATTAACAGGATCTCAAAAAGACCAATGGATTACTGAACAGAATCGATAACAGCAGAGGCCCAGGCTTGGGAAAAGTTCATCAGTTACCAAGCTGGTCCCTTTTATAAAGTGCTCTTAAATATTAATATAAAATGTAACTTATTGTATAAATCATAAGCACCCACTAAATGAAAAAATTGTGGGATTAAACGGTTGGGGGAGCCAAAGGTCACCAAGGGGGCAGCCCAAAATTTTTGTTGTTTTGTATAAATATAGGAGAGTTAGATGTAAGAAAGGATTTTTTCCTAGATATATTTTTGAGAGTATGTTGTAAGAAGAACTATTTCCTTTTACAATAAAGAATTACAAGTTTCCTGTTGGAGAAAGCTTGGTGGAAGGTTTCAAATGTTTTTCTATGGATTTGTTGAATGTGAACTATTTCGTTTTCAGCTTGTGTCCATTAACTGTGAGATCATTCTAACTCTTTGAACCTATGTTCTTGTTATGAATGCACTCTAGTTTATTCTACTAAATTTCCACTATGAGTAATGAAGGCTTTTCATAAACAATGGGCTATCTTGTTGTTCATATATCTATTAATGTTCATGTGTTTTGAAATAAGTAACAGCTATCTATGATTTTTCTTAATGCATGCGTAGAAACACTTTACTCATTGATAAATGATAATATTGCTCCCTAGGGATAGGTTAGATAGTTAGTTTCAGTTTCTTGCTGTGTGTGATTTAGATGTGAGAGAGTTAAGACGGGAGGTAAGAACCTGCCCATCACATTGTGACTGCTCCTTGTATTCTCTATCAATCTGCATTTTTAGATAGGCACTTGCACATCATACTTAAACATAAAAAAACCAAAATATACACAATGGACCGGGTTGTAACCAATAAAATCTTGTATTTTGTTACTTGACCTATGATAGCCGGACCGTAAACCAGACGGATTCCCCATACCAAACAGTAATGGGCTAGTTGGGAACGTTTACTAGGGAGAATCCCTCACTATTGTTACCTATGATTTTCTAGGCCTCAACAGTTTTTGGTGCTAGAAGGAGGCCATCCAGTGCATGGTTGGCCGAGGAAACCCATTTTCTCAAAACTATTCCACCAGTATCAGTTCTGAGAGTAGTTTTTTTCCCAATCCAATTCTTGAAGAAAAGGGTAAAGAGCATCTGTATTCTATCGATAATGAAGTAGTCAATGATCTGAGAAGATTTACTAGGGAATATTTGAAGAATATTGGAGGATTACCAATTATTCATGTCTTACCCAGAAGAGAATATCGGAAGAAAGATCGCCCTATATTGGAAGACGCAGTGTTGGTTGAATATTTTGAAGAACTGGTAGAAATAGCCTTACAGGAAGTTGTTCAACCTCTGAATCAGTTGGACCCAGATACACCTTATTATTCACCTATTCATTCACCACCTCATTCTCCACTTAAAATCATGGAAAATGTAAATGCAAATCAGCCACCCAACCCACCAAATCCACCACCTGCTTGGAAGGCTAGGTCACCTTTAAACTTGGCGCCTCCTTTGCATTATTTGCCTCAAGCTTTTGAGAAAATGTTTCCTAAGTTTGACCCAAGTGAAAATATTTTTGTAGATGATCATTTGCAAATATTTTACTTGCCTATAGAAGGACTATGGGCTAGAGAACATGAAGATGTAGTCTGTAGATTGTTTCCACATACCCTGAAAGGAGCAACAGATTCATGGTATTTTGATTTCCCTGCAAATTCAAATTCAGTCACAGACTGGGACACATTTGAAATAATATTTAGAAGTAAATATGTAGCCCAGAAAACTCATGCAGCTCTAATGAAAGGGTTATGCGCTTTAAAGAAAGAAAGAAAAGAAAAAGTGCATAATTTCACTCAAAGATTTGCTACTTATCTAAAGAATTTTTCTGCAGCTGATAAACCATCTGATAAAGTTTTGATTGAATACTATACTTCATCTCTAGGGCCTGATTTGGCCATGTTTTCGAAGATGTCAGTCAAACCTACATTATCAGAGACTTATGAAGAAGCTGAGAGGGTAGAGGTTGAGAAGGAAAGCATATAATATTATCCTGAGCAGTCGAAAGAAAAATCTTTTGGTAATAAACCTTTATTACTGACTAAGCCTAACGATGAGCAGTCATATGACTTTGAAGGGATGTTGAAGATGATACAGAAGCTATCCAACATAGTGATAGATTTGGAAAAAGAAAAGGAGGGTCATAAAGCATACAAGACTTACTATAAAAGGAGAGAAGACAACAATCAATCTAAACCTCCTCCACATAGTCCTGCATCAATGAATTTAACTGAGGTAGGTATGGATAATTTTTGCACCTTTCATCAGTAGCCTCATTTTGAAAAAAAATTCCCTTAATGGATCAATTCGATGACATTAGTAATGAATCAGCTATTGGAATCTAAACTAATAGCAGTTGATGATGAGGAAGAAAAGAATAGTCAACCCACATAAAAGAAAGAAGAAGATGCTCTGGTTTTATGGGATCGTGTCTCACTTTTTGATATAGAAGAGGAAGGCTCACTAAAATAGGAAGAAACATCAAAACAAATGTGACAACAAGAATTCAAGTTTTGTTAAATAAAGACAATTCAATACTTTCGAATATTAAGAGATTTCAGGAGAACATGAATAAAATACACAAGAACAACACAGATGATAAAATACCTGAATTAACCATTACTAGTCAAGATTTGAAACAAGTCAACATGCATGTTAAGCCTATTGAAGACAAGGTTGATAATGTCAAGGAAAATATCAAAGTAACTGAGATGGGGTACGATATTGTGGAGGACATTAAAAGGGATAAGGAAAATATTTCATTATTTAAAATGTGTAATGTACCTCAACAAAAGGAAAAATTGTTAAAAGCACTTGAAGTACTAGAGGAAGAGCTTCCCACTAACAACCAACCTGTAGAAGAAATTGTTGAAGCAAGTGTGGGTGGTAAGGCTAGGCTTAAAACCCCACCATTCCTCCTAACTTTTGAGATTTTAAACCATAATGTGCACAATTTTTTAGTAGACTCAGGGTCAGCAGTCAATGTTATGCCACTTTCAGTCTGCAAGAATATCAATGGACAACCTAAACCAACTACCTGGCAGGTTACTCATCTAGATAGGACCAATGTGAAAGTAGTCGGGGAAATGGAAGATGTTCTGATTCGCTTTTCTGCAAATGAAAAGATATGTCAGTACATTGATATTGTAGTAGCAGACATACCTGATGTTTATGGACTTGTTTTGAATCGATACTGGTCAGCAAGGCTAAATGGATATTTCACATCAGATTGGTCACATATGTGGTTGCCTCATAAGGGAAGTCCAAATCAAATAAAAATATTAAGAGAGCCCCACATGAAGCACAATGTTACTCAATTGGAAGAAAAAAATGAACCAGTGAATTCTGTATTGGGAAATTATCTAATTGAGCTAGAATTAGGGAACTACCAAGTGAAAGAAGCTAGCAGTACACTAGACACCCAGCTCGATCTCATTTGATTTTCATGGGCTGATGAGATTGATTGAAAATAGTAGATTTAGTTTTATATATAGTTTTTAATTCAATACCAGTAGAATTAGATAATGGGTAGGCCTTTTTTAATTTGTAGTCAAGCGTAGCCCCTCAACTTACAAGTTGCCAGATTTACAGGGGTGGGCAGAGAACTAACCAGTTAGTGGTTTAGTTTTCAAACTTTATTTTTCTTGGTTTTTATTTCTTAATTATCTTGTACATAAATAAACTGATTTGGTTGTTTATTTTTTATTTATTTTATTTCTGTTTGTTTTTAGTTAGATTTTGATTGATTTCAATAAAGGGAGCAAACTTTTGTTTGCATGGAGAGCATCAGAATTATGGATTAACTAAAATCCTTGATTATAAGACTGTGTATTATTGATTTATCTAAAAGAATTCTTCTAGTTTAGCAGTTTTCCTAAATGGCTATGAACACATTGAATTCCTACTTAATCCTTGTAAAATAACTCAAGATCGAAAGGTCTGGAATACTATTTCGGGGCTCCATCCATCTCACATTTAAAAATGTCTTAGGGGGTGATAGAAAAAGACCCATGGAAAGGAAGCAGGGTAAATAGTATATTATATATAAATGATCCCATGCCAAGAATTGAAAGCCAAAAGGAAAATAAGAGTAAAAAATCTCCTAAGAAAGCAATATGTATCAAAACGAAGTACTGAACCAAATGAGTACAAAATTGCCAAAGTAATTCTCCATCTATGAGATGAAAATTAAATACATATCTCACACAAAAGGACACTATGGATAGAGAATCCTGAATAAAAATTTAGAAAGAAAGGCATTCAGGAGGACTCAAAAAGGACAAAAGGGTCCAAAAGCACAAAAGCGCAAAATGGCATAAGAATGAGGAATAAACAAATATTTTTGTTTACCATATGTTAAAATCCTGTGGTGTCCAATCTAGGAGCTACCCGAAGACAAAGGTAAAAAAAAAATGAAACTCATATTCCTGGCCTCAATAGAGTTATGTAGACTTTTAAATCTTGGTTTCCATTTTCCTAAATTGAACTATCATCAATGATTACAAGTACATACATTTTCCATTTGAGAAATCCAGACATATATAAGAATTCAACATGTTGTTTTTATTGTCAAACAGTCTGTTACTTAAGGAAGAAATTGTCCAGAGATCTGGGTTCACCAGTTAGTCGCCAATTGTTGTAGCTGCAACCTGTTTCCCAAATTTCAAAAAATTTTGGACCCTCCTTTTGTTTTCATCTAGCCCAAGTTTGTTTAATCTTTTTAAACCTTTCTTGGAAGTCCATTTTTCTCCACTTGAGAAGTTGATTGTTGGAAGCTCAGTCATTTATTGTTTGCCACTGTTTCAGGAGTCGACTGATCTAATACTATCATTATTTTTTGCCAACACCGTGGAAATCGTGAAGTCTTAGTTTTATTTGAACTCTTAACTTTGATCTGTTTTCGATGAGTTTTCATTGTTGAAAGTTTATTAAAGTTTGAATAGGGGCATTAGTCCTCTGTGCCGCCGAAGGAAAGTCATGTTTTTTGCCGATGAGATTTTATCTCCTTTGTTTATTTTTCAAAAAACTTTACTTTTTGATTTTTGGCATTTTTGTTTTATCAGCGGTTAGAGTTTTAGTCTTTAACGACGCCACCATTTCGGAGGCCTTGTTGTTTGTCTCACCGACACTCCAGAGTATTTTACGTCTTGAGGTTTCGATGATTTAGTCATTAGTTGCTCCGATCGTCGATGATTTTCTATTGTCATAGAATCCATAGTCAATCTATCTCCCACCGTTGCGGCTGTGTAGTACACTATCCTGCCGATGCATTAGTCCTTCCGCTCACTGATGCCGGCCTTTAGCAATTAGCAGTTCCGATCACCAACAGTTTTGTGATTCAAAAGCCGTAGTTGGTCTGTCTTCTGTCATTGCACCTTTTTAGCTCTTACCTTTATCGATGCTGTGGTTTTCTTGTTTTAACTTTCTTTTTTTTCTTTGTGCTATCGGAAGGGTTTTTGACTTTTGATCGGAGGGATAGTCCTTTGCGTTGCTGACATAATGGAAGCGTTGATCTCTAACTCGCCAATACTTAGTCATTAAAGCTTCCGATCACCGATGATTTTTGTGATCCATACAACTCACAGTCAATTGGTTATCCATCGTTGTGGCTACGTAGTGAACTTTTCTACCGATGCATTATGGTTAGTCCTTCCTCTCGCCCATGCTGAACTTTAGTCCTTAGTTTTTCTAATCGCCGATGTTTTATATTGCTGCGAAACCCTTAGTTTATAAGAATTCTTCCATTATGGCTCCTTCGTGAACTATTATGTTGATGATTAGTGGTTCCAATATCCGATGCTTAACTATCGGTGGTTTTTAGTTGTTGGCATCGCCGAAACTACAGAGATGTTAAAGATTATATCCCCGACACTTAGCATTATAGGTCTCCAATGTCGATTGACTTAATAGTCTTATGGGACCTGTATTTTGTTCACTGTCCGCCATTGCAGCTATGAATAGGACTATTCTTCCGTAGTCTTTAGTTATTCCGGTCACTGATGGTTTTCATTTGATCATGAAAGCTGTAGTTTGTATGTCTTCCACATTTGCGGCTCCTTAGCGAACTAATTGTCCAATTCTATAGTAGTTTCGACTGCCGATAGGGTTTTTCGTGCCATTTTTGTGATCTTTTACCATATTTCATGAGCGACGGAGGTTTCTGTTTTTGGTCAAGTTAGGGATTTTGCGATGAGAACACAGTATAGGGCCTCACATTTGATGATTAGTTTTATTGAGAGTGTGTTTATGTTTTATTGAAAAATCTAGCTGATCTTGAATGCAGTCTGGATTAATGATGATTTTTTCATTTTAACTGCAGATGAACTTACAGGATTTTTTAGACCCAGTTCAGTGATTGCTGATGCAAAGAAGACATATATAAAAGACAAAGAAGAAGGGAGTTGACTGAGGAAAGGAAAAGTAAGAAGTAGAAATGTTGCTCAAAAAAATAAGTGAAGGTTTGAGATTAATGGGATCTCAAAAGGACCAATGGATTACTGAACAGAATCGATAGTAGTAGAGGCCCAGGCTTGGGAAAAGTTCATTAGTTACCAAGCTGGTCCCTTTTAATAAAGTGCTCTTAAATCTTAATCTGAAATGTAGTGTATTGTATAAATCATAAGCACTCACTAAAAGACAAAATTGTGGGATTAAACGGTTGGGGGAGCCCAAAGGTCACCAGGGGGGCAGCCCAAAAGTTTTGTTGTTTTGTATAAATATAGGAGAGTTAGATGTAAGAAAGGACTTTTTCCTAGATAGATTTGTGAGAGTATGTTGTAAGAAGAACTATTTCCTTTTACAATAAAGAATTACAAGTTTCCTGTTGGAGAAAGCTGGCGGAAGGTTTCAAATGTTGTGTTATGGATTTGTTGAATGTGAACTATTTTGTTTTCAGGTTGTGTCCATTAACTGTGAGATCATTCTGACTCTTTGAACCTATGTTCTTGTTATGAATGCATCCTATTTTATTCTATGAAATTTCCATTGTGAGTAATGAAGGATTTTCATAAACAATGAGCTATCTTGTTGTTCATATATCTATTAATGTTCATGTGCTTTGAAATAAGTAACAACTGTCTGTGGTTTTTCTTAATGCATGTGCAGAAACACATTACTCATTGATAAATGATAATCTTTCTCCCTATGGATAGGTTAGATAGTTAGTTTTACTTTCTTGATGTGTGTGATTTAGATGTGAGAGAGTTAAGACAAGAGGTAAGAACCTGTGCATCACATTATGACCGTTCCTCATATTCTCTATCAATCTACATTTTTAGATAGGCACTTGCACATCATACTTAAACATAAAAATCCAAAATATACATGGTGGACCAGGACGTAACCGGTAAAACCTTGTATTTTGTTACTTGACCTACGATATCTAGACCGTAAACCGGACGGATTCCCCATACCAAATAGTAATGGGCTAGTTGGGAACATTTACTAAGGAGAATCCCTCATTGTTGTTACCTATGATTTTTCAGGCCCTCGACACATCCATAAGTGTGTGTTGGAACAACCTCAACATAATAGAGTCATCCACAATGTTATTTGATGAACACCACAAGTGGAAAGACATGAGGTGGTTCTGAGGGTCCTCACCTACCTTTCCCTCAAACTTAGGGATGTCTGAGAGAAGCTTTGTAGGCATAGGAGGCCATTGTGGGTGGTGACGAATGGGGTCATTGGTTGACTGTGCCAAATTCGACAGGTTGATACTAGCCATGAAAGGTAGGCTAGAGCTGAGGTTGGCTCAGGAAGGACAATTAATGGTGTCAGTGGCTGCAGGAATGGAGTTCCCATGCATGACTACGGGTGGATGAGGTTGAATTCCCATAGTAGGAATAGTCTAAATGGATGTGGAAGGGCCACGTCCCCTAGGTATAAAAGGAGGAATGGTATGAACCATGGTGGCTGGCATGGGGCCACCACTAGTGGGTAGCGTACCAGAAGTAGTGTGTGCAGTGGAAATGGGCCCGCTAGAAGGGATACTTGTGATGATGGGTGGAAAGGACACATGTCCATTGCCAACTATCCCTCCATGGAAGACATCTGGATGCACACCATCAATGGGGCTAGATGGGGCAGTGAAGAATGTAGGTTCGGATTGGTAGGAATTTGAATCAAACTCAGAGGTCATGTGTGGCTATGAAGGTGGTGATTGATGTTGAATATGACATGAATGATGACCTTTCAAAGAAATGAATTGGGGGGTGTGCCCCCTAAGCCTATATGAGTAGCGTGGTGGAGTTATGATGAATTGTTGAATTGTTGTGCTTTAGTGACTGGGAATGAATATGGACCCTAGGTTTGTTCGTCTTCCTAATGATTCAAGGGAGTCACTCGAACACCAATGTTGTATAACAGCTTACGTATTGGGGCAGTACCCCTCACTCCACAACTCAAGGAAAACTAATAACTGCTTTAATACAAATGACAGATCTTGTTTTAACTCACAGGTGGGAACTATTCAATCAAGTAGGGCTCCTTTCACTTTTCACTTGGAAGGTCCTCTCAATGGCCAGCTACTCCAGGGTTCCTATGGTACTCCTCACAATGAGTTTTAGGTTTATGCCAGAGTACTTCCCATAGTTAATCAAATGGGTTTTATACCCTAATCCGAATGTTATTAATTTAATTAATGTCTTTTAAGGCTCTGCTTAGGGTCATGAACCGAGCATTTCACTTAGTGGTGTGAATTGTGTGCAACAGTAATGAACAGTAAAGCTGCAAAATATAAATATTTTCTTCCAATAATGAAATTATGCTTGAAACAAATGAGTAGTAAAGGCACTTTTTGCAAGAAAAAAGCATGGGGTTTCAAATACAGAGCTCAACTATGGAAACTCATCAACCAAGACAAGGAGCCCTCAAACACACGAAGGGGATATAAAATATCAGATCTGGAAAGAAAAATAGGTTGGGACAGGGTTTGAGACAGACAGGGGTCTGTAACAGGAATAAAAGGCAGACTGAAAACTGACGGCGCACCTGTAGGCAGAATAGGCATGATTTGGGTCGCACAAAATAGAGAGATAGATGCAATCTGGGAAGAAAATAGTCAATTCATGCAAAATAGAGGGTAAGATGCAACTAAGTTGCTCGAAATAGGGTCATAGTGGCAACTGGGGCCACTCCAGAAGCCGAGATAGGAGTGATCTGTATTTTTGAGCTAGGTCGCGCTTATTGAGGCTAAAGTCACGACCTAGGTCATGCTTATTAGGAGGAAAGGAGAAACTGGGTCATGGATTCTGACTAGATAAGTGTGACTCACATTGAAAAAGAATTATTTTTAAAAACAAGAGTCGGTTAGGGATGGGGGGAAGGCACTAACGCAATAAAGGTTTAGATCGGCCGCGAGGGGGTCCAATCTGTGATGGCTGAAGGAAGAAACTGAAGACAAACCTATAAAAATAGGGATCCGAATGGATTGACTGAAGTGGAGTCACCAAAACTGTATCAGGGATTCCTTCCCTGTTACTTGTAGAAGCACCAACCTTAGATCGTTGTGATCGTAAGGAAGAGTTCAATGGAAAATAAAACAACAAACTAAATTAGTAACATAAAGCAAATATTTTTTAACGTTTTCAACATACATCAGAAAAACTAAACAAATGAAAATAAATAAAAATATACCTCCTTTCTTGTAAAGTGGGCCACCATAATTGTCCTCAGAAATGCTTTTTCAACTCCACGGGTTGGTTCTCCATTTGTCTCCATGGACAATTGTTGAACAAAGAATGGATCCAAGATGGGTATAAAGAATCTCTCAATGTACACTATGGGAGTGGTATGGTGACGGGAATGGTGGAAAGGGATTATGTGAATACCTGAGAGCAAAAGTGTTACAGCGTATCCACAAATGAAAATGAGGAAAAAGGTATTTTGGGAGAGCCCTTCACAATGCATTTATAGTATGGTCCTAGGGTTTTTTGACCCAATGTGGTTACCCATGGTATTTTCCTATGGTTTTTTGGCCCTTTCTCTTTTTAAGGGTATTTGAACTCTGTATAGGGTTTTTGACCCTTTTTTGGGAGACAGTGAGGGTAAAGCATAGTAAATAATGATGTTTTGGACCATTTTTGGTGGAAATACAATTGTGAAGGTCAAAAGTAAGGGAAATATAGTAGGAATATGATGTATGTACATGGTTTAGACCGTGTAGAGCTAGGTGAAAACTTTTTAATGTTAACAATTATCATCTAATATAGGAGGAAGTTGATCATTAGTATCATTTGCTTCATCTTCATGTATTGATCTACCAAGGTATTGGATTCTACGAGCTAGCGGTGATTTTTCATTTCTTTCCTTTTGTTTCTTATGATATCTTTTGTAGAATCCAACATTCCCATATAAAGAAAATAAATACCAATTAGAATCAAAAGCATATATGGCCTACATCATGAAATAGATTATATAAAACTATCATGAAATATGCATAAAATTGAAAAGGTACGAGGAGTAACTACTTACTTATTTCCCAAACCAAGGGATGACAAATATTCTTCATTTCTTGTGATGTGGTCTTTATGAACACGCTCATATTTTGTCACATTTTCATCTTTGTAGGGGTCACTTTTGTGTTTCAACCCCTTATTCTTCATACCCTATATGTACAAAATTTCTCTTGAAAACATCATTAGTGCATGTGCAAACAACAACTATAAATATCTAAATTCAAATGCACATGACACCAACAAACACTTAGTTCTAGAGTTAGAATTGCAATGGATTTGAGATGGAAACCATTGATATCTATCTCGTAAATACATCTAATGATGAGAGTAATATATTTATTTTAATTTCTGTTGGATAGGGAGAACCAAGTAGTGTAATTAATCTATTGTCTACATTAAATATTCAACTCTTACAACATGAACACTAACTAAATCCCATTGAAATCACACAATAACTTTCTTAAACAACATATGCAAACTAACTCAAGCGGTTAAACATTACACAGTACTGAAAAGAAGTAGAACATGAATTTCCTTTTCGAACGAGGCTCCATTTGAATGAAATATGACCATTCTGGGATTGTTATATCATCAATTAGAAATGCCTGGTTAATTTTAAAATGGGAAACATATGGATCATCGGTCTTTGATGAGACTTGATGTGTATTTTCACGTAAAATCCATACTGATCATGTTGTATTGCAGATGGTTTGATCCATTTACAATTTAATAATATAGGACTATTTTCACCATAATCAACTTGAATAATTTCTTGTATGAATCCAACATAGAATCTCTTTTCAGTGTAGTGATGAAAATCAGCACTAACAACACAATCACAATTTCAATTTCCTATGTCATTTTCTTCCAGCCTTAAATGACTACCATAGGCCCACATCCCACTAAAACGGTTAGCATATTTATGTGTGTGTGTGTGTGTGTGTGTGGATGGGTGTCATGAAAGATCAATTTCCTCGATCGTTATATCTTCACCTTGTTGTTGTGCATAATTTATTGCATCAGCAATCCAATCATCAAATTTTGGAAAAGTCGAACCACCTCCAATGTTCGAATCCTGAAGTCTACGCTTTCAATATGGACGCATGTTTTTTTGAATCTCTTCTTTGTATTTTCTACATAGAATATGAACAGACATGATAGTAAGAATGATAATAATTTGGCTATTAGATGAAATTAAATAGATAAATTATCATGTAAAAAAAATTTCACGTGCGCCACTTATCAAATGTGGATGTATTTTGAAGAATATTGGCATGTATCGAAGTTATTTCCTCATTTGATAGCTTAAAGTGATTCCCATTTGCTTCTAATACTTCATCTACAACTCTCTCATCTTCATCATCATACCATACACGTCAATTGACACTGCTAAAATCCTTCATACATTCTATGTAAAAACCTATGGTCTCTTGCATTAAATATCCCTCACACATGCTACCTTCTGGTTTTTCCTTATTACGAACAAACTTTTTCAGAATCTCCATATATCATTCTATATGATACATCCATCTCGTTCTTATTGGTCCACAAATCTCTAGTTCATTTTCTAGATGCATAAGAAGATGCATAGAAATATTGAATATTGTTGGTGGAAATTCCTGTTCCAATAAGAAAAAGACTTCAACAACCTCTTCCCTAAAATTATCAAAGTTTGAAGGATCTAGCACATGCAAACTCATTCTATTCAATATTAGGCCCAACCTTATAATTGCCAATATTATCCCCTTTTCCAAACTTGATATGACCACAATAGGTAAAATTCCCTTGAGTATGACATGATATTCATGGGTCTTGAGTACTCTTAATCTATTATTGTCAGTTTGGCTTTTAATATTACTACTTACATATCCAGAAGGAATGTGAGTCCGATACATCAAATTTAAGAACTGGGTATGTTGCTCCTTTGTCCACACATAAGAAGCAATAGGATTTATATATTTTCCATCACCACTTTTTTCAACCCAAAAATTTCGATGAATCTTTAGTTCTTGAATGTCTAGGCATGATGACACTATATCATATGCACCAAAAAGAGTTTCTATAATACAAAAAGATATGGTTTTCTCAATATGCATAAAGTCAATAGTATGCATAATGGATATATGCTTAAAGTATGGAAACTTATAGAATATGTACAATATTTTTACACCACTATCATTAAGTGGATCATTTTTACTACCATAAACTGCATTCTTTTCTCTCCATTCTCAATAATGTAATCACTTGTTATTTCCAATTGTGCTTCAAGATTATCTTCTTTATCATTGAAATGGGACATTTGTTGACGATATGAATGCTCGATTTTAAGGTAGGCATGATGTCCACAATAAATTCACTTACACAAACTATTTGAGTGCCTCACAAAAGCCTTAAAGATGAAAGTCAGACATCCATGGTATCCATGAGCATTTAGACTAGTCAATGTGTCATATGCAGGAAGATCATGTGTCATAAACAATAAATAATCTCTTAAAGTGAATTGGATAGTATCACCATCCCTTAAAATTTGAATTGCTTCAATTCCTATCAATAATTATGATAGCTCGTCAAATAATGGTTCTAAATACACATCAATTATATATGGAGTCACAATTTTCTTTCCTGGTATAATTAATGACAACATCAATAAGAATGGTTTGGTTGCTAACCATGGAGGAAAGTTATAATTTATTAAAAACACTGGCCAAGTTGACCATTTAGTACTCTAATTGAGAATGGGTTCACACCATCTAGAGCTAAAACAAGCCTCATATTACAAGGATCTTGGGAGAAATCAGTCCATCTGTTGTGAAATTCCATCCACATCTTAGAAACAGCCACAAATCGTTGTTTTCCAAAAGTGCTCTTATTTTGGGCATGTCACTACATAAGCTCGACAATGTCTCGACATTTATACATTTGAAGCAACTATGGTATTAGTGGAAAGTGTCGAATAACCTTTCTAGAATATGAATTTGATTTCAACCCTGGTTTATACCTCCCTTATTTACATTTAGGACATTATGTCTCACTTGTAATTTTTTTGTGAAATAATACACAACCATTCACACATGTGTGGATGTTTTCATACCCTAATCCTAGATTAGTGATTTACGCTTTGCATTCTCTCTGTTTTCTTGGAAATGTGGAGTTAGGTGGTAAAAACTCATGTAAAAAAGCCAATAAATCGTCAACACTCTCATTTTTTCAACCATGCATTGTTTGCAAGTTAAGAAGTACAAGGATTGTTGTTAAATGATTGAACTTGCAAGTACCATACACAGGTTTTGAAGCATCCTCCATCAAATTTTTCCAATCATCCTTGAAGCCCTCATTCAACATTCTATAAACTTCAATCCCTTCATCTAAGGTTCTGAACTTTCCATATGCGTTTGTTTCCACTTCACTTATGTTTGGAACCTCTACATCTTTCATGATATGTAATTGTAACCTATCTGTATAATAGTTTTGAGGGAAAGGGCTAATCCCGGTATGACCAAATTTTAGCATACGTTCATAAATAACTTTTTTTTTTGCATCTTCCCACCACAACAATCATTACATGGACATTTGTATTTAAGCAAGATCTTTGCATCGACTATGTTCTCTTCATATGCGTAGTATTCAGTGGTAGTCAAAATTGGGTGTTGACTCATCTTCAATTTTCTGCATTCAATTATGAAACCAATATGTTAACTCTAAATTTCCACTCTTTTCATCTATCTTGTCTTTAATTGAAATGCATCAAAACCAATTCATAGAGAGAAAAAAAAAAGGATCAACATTAATCATAAATTATTTTCAAATTTTGATGCAGTAATATAACAGTTATATCATATTTAGAGGGAGTGAAGTGCATGTGCATAAGGGTGACAATTTGAAAGGCTATGTTTAGTAGGTGAGGCTAGTGGATTATGAAATCCATAACTATGCAATTTTCCTTGATTTATCCTTAAATTGTTGCACAAAACCCCAAGGATTCCCACCACATTCTACAAAGTAATATGAAGCCCATACTCATTAGATGTGGCTTGACAAAGACAAAGAAAAGAATTGAACATGACATTGCTACAACAAAGAAATTTGTTGAGGCAGTTAAGACCAAAACTGTTATTTCCACACCTTGATGGTACACCTTGGTGTTGACATAGATCCTTCGATAGGGGTTCACTCTTTGTCGAAACCCTTAACTCAGTGATCTCCCTGAGCACCATCCCAGAAATGGATATCTTCCCACTATGTTGAGTTGTGACCACCTTTGAGTTTGCTAGTATTGAGGTGTGACCTTTTGCGCTTCCTTGGACTGAGTCATGGCCTCTATTAGGATAGAACCATGATCTCTGTGGATTTTTGGATAGAACCATGACCTTTGTGGAATTTTTGGACAGAGTCGTGACTTGTGTGAGTTGTTTGGACTAAGTCATGACCTTTTTTGGGCTGCTAAGCTAGGTTGTGACCTTTGTTGAGTCTAATATACTGAATCATGATTGTCACTTGGGATTCCTTGACTCGATATGTGGTATGCTGACTCTTCTGAGGTATTTTTTGTGAGTGTGTTTTTGTTGGTGCCTACCATGACCTTTACTAGAGATAATGTGGTTCTTGTTCATATTTATGCAGCATGTCAATCCTGTTTAGACTTTATAGAGGTCGTGTGCTCCTTTTCAACCTCCTTGAGGCTTCTACTATGTATGGAAGTGTACCACAGTATGATGGACATGCTAGAATTTGGCTTAAGGATGCCTCTACATATTTGAAAGGAGATTTTGTTTGCTTGATGTATGACTGTCCTAAAAGATTGTCATTTATTGTAGCAATGGGATTGAAAGTTCACCATCATTTCTATTTTGTTTTGATTAATACCTTGAGGTCTGTATTTGTCTCACTCTTCCATACAACTACACATTTATCTCTCTTAGGTATGTCCATTGTTTCATTAGTCACTTGTATCCTAAGAGACAAAGTATGATAATAATATATATTTGATTATATAAAGGGAGTTCTAAACCACATTGCTTTCTTCTTTTTGTCCATTTATAATTTTATTGCATCTGCAGGAATAAAATTATTCCAAGAATTTTCGATTTGAGCAAGTTGAAATTACTCACAAGTGGCATAATTCCACCCAGGATTCCCAACACATTCTACAAAGGAATATGAATCTCATACTCATTAGATGTGACTTGACCAAGAAAAAGCAAAGAATTGAACAGGACATGGCTACAACTAAGAAATTTGTTAATGCAACAAAGACAAAAAATTATTTCCCCACCTTGGTGGTAACCCTTGGACTTATGGGTGAAAGGGTTGTCTTCTCACTATGTTGAACTGCGGCCACCTTTGAGGTTTCTAGAATTGAGTCATGACCTTGTGGGATGTCTTGGACTGAGTTGTGACCTCTACTAGGATAGAACTTGATGAGCAAGGTTGTCATTAATGAAAATCCATTAATGACAAAGGAGTAATAAAGGTTGATGACATGGCAAGAAGAACATGGTAGTTTGGGTATTAAAGCCATGGTATGGGAATTGGAACACCAAGTGGTCCAAATGACCCATTATGTGGTCATTTGTGGGTAGATTGGTTATTTGTGGCTTGATAAGGTCATGGAACCCTTTGACATGAGATGGGTCCACTTGCACTTGTACTTGATAAAGAAACCACGGATATGGTGACATGGCTCATGTTAGATCAATATGATAATGATCATGGAAGCATGTATATTGGAAACATGTACTTGGCATATTATTCTTAAAACCCTTGCACATATGTAAATGTAGTCAGCTCAGTAAATTTATGAAAAAATATGTATAAATAGAAGGCAATTCGCCTCATTTCATAATGGAAGAAAAAGTGCTTAAGATCATCTCTGAATCCAGGCAGATAAGAGGACACCCACAGGTCTTGTTTATGAATTTTTTTCAAGTGTACTTTAACCTCTAAAATTTTGTTATCTCCAATGAAGCAGGAGCAGCCATAGGAATATTATGAGGCATCCATAGTATGAAATCAATCTCTTATCTCTATGAAATATAGTCGTAGCAAGGAGCATAAGAGTTTTTTTTTTGGTGGTAAATAGCTCTCTTACAACTTGGGTATATAACAACAGAGGAAGGTGGTTGACTCTTGACTTAAGCACACCAGTTGTGTATAAGTTCAAGTGTGTCAAATATCTGATTTTTTGTGAACCTAATGTACTAAGGAAGCCACAGTGAAAGTTTAATATTCATCTTTGATTTCAGGTGTACAGTCACTGAGGTAGCTATAGTATTGATCCATGTTTCTAGCACAGATAGTTAAAGTTTTTTAATTCTTGAGTTTGATTTCAATGGCTACAATACGTTGAAGGATCCAAGTAGTAGACAATTGTTGAAGCTCTTTTCCCTTGCGTTAATATAACAATGATGAGTTGATCATATTTTTTGTGGATACAAGTAGTAGTCCAATGCTTTCAAGGTGAAGATATAACCTTTGGCAGAGTTGCTACAGACTTGTAGAAGGTATACTAGGGCATCGATTGTTTTCCACCTAGTTTGAGTATGCAATCAAGTTACTGGTGTGACAAATCCATGATGGAAATAATGTTATGGATAAGTTGGTGGACATGAGAAGAACCTATATGACTGACATATATTTGAATACATGATTAGATGATGACGACCTTTAGAATATTGAGTTGATGACATGAACAATGACAATGAGATGACGGTAATGAGAAATTTGACAAGTGACATGACATAGTTGATTGAATGGTAGAAGCATGTGATCAAAATAAATTTGGGTCTGGCACACATTCTTAGTTGGAGATAAGAAAATAAAGTTGATTCTTGGAATAGGAGTTGGTGCTCTTCAGTTAGTGCTGGTGATCTATGTTGATGAAATCCCTAATGTACTTGGTAGTTTGAAAGTAATGATTTATGTTTAATATTTGAGAAGTATAAAATCATTAAAATTTCTTGCACACTGAGTCACCCCCCCTCTTAGTGTTCCATCGTGTCTAACAGAACCATGATCTCTATGGGTTCTTTGGATAGAACCATGACTTCTGTGTGTTGTTTGGACTAAGTCGTGACCTATGTGAGTTGTTTGGGCTAAGCCGTGACATTTTTACACATAATTTTTGGCCTGCTAAGATGGGTAGTGACCTTTGTTAAGTATTCTATATTGAACCATGATTGTTCCTTGGGATTACTTAACATGATCTATGGTATATTTATTGTTCTAAGGTCAATCCTTATAAAACTAGCCCTTCAAATACTACTTGGTTTCTTTCCTAATACTTCCTTCCATATATGTGTAAGGAACTATGGAAGAGTTGTTAGGGATTCTCATTTTGCACCATATCAAAGCTATCCAATAGGATGAGAGGCCTCTACACATAAAGGAAAAAACATGGGGAAACCTACAGGCTGGTAGGACATGATTGTATCCTCCACGGGATGCCAAAAGGCCCCAAAACACAAAAAATTAAAATAAACATAAATAAATAAAAATTTATTTTATTTTTTTGTGTTTTTGGGCCTTTTGGAAGCCTACGTTGGTTTCCATCATGGCCTCAGGTCCTAGAGGTAGCCAGAGGGGGCTTCCTATAGGCATGTAGGCAGCCACATGGGACTACCTATAGTCCTATGATGGCATCCTCTAGAAGGAGAGGACTACCTACAGGCCTATGATGGAATCCTCCAGAAGGAGAGGAATGCCTACATGCCTATGATGGAATCCTACATGCATGTAGGCAGCCACAGGGGACTACCTATAGGCCATGATGGAATCCTCCATAGGCTTCCAACTGGCCAAAAAACAAAAACAAAAACAAAAAAAACAATCATTTTAAATTAAATTTTAAAACACCTAACTAAGTCATAGAGTTGTATTCACTGTAGTGATTAGTCCAATTCAAGATAAACCATCAATTTTGGATTCATTATGAAACCAAAGAGAGATCTAATTAACTAATTAATGCATTATATTGTGGGTCTGAGAGAAGCAAACAACTAATAAACAACAATCTTAATAAATTGGAAGACAAAGGTCCCTTGAGATAAAAACAATGGTACATATAAGACCATTTCTAAAAAGAAAATATAATGTCTAATGTCTGGCTATCATCCTCAAAGGGGGATAGGTTACCCATGATAGATCTAATGGTTAATGTATTGATTTCCAGTGGATCAAAACATACTAAACTACTAACGTACAAAGGAATGGGAACTTAGCATAGTTTAGGAATTTTCTTGTTTTATATGTTTCCCATTCAATGGAAAACATATGCACTATGCACTCTACACACTCGGAAGGGAACGCACCATGGGATTCACATACTAACATCAAACTAGGTAAATATTTTCATATGTTGTAACTAGCTATGCAATCCACCCCCTCTATCACAAGCTATAGGCTATAACTAGTTATGGAGCGTAAACATGCCAGCCATTAGATCAAATAAAATTTCGAAGGCATAAGTATATTAATCAACTGTTGTATCCATTCCATTGTATACATTCATATAACCATCAATCCTAAGGAATGCTATCACTATATATGGATTGAAAAAGGGGCATCCTCCTTTAATGAAAAATATTGGTTATCTAATGATTAAGATGAGAGCAGAAGAGATACAGAGTGAGAAAGGTTGGTTATTCATTGATACTAGCTATCCACTAACTGATATGAGAGAGGGGGGGATACCATACAAATACATACATATACATATACAGTAATTTTTCCATCCACCCTGAAGTAAACATGATGCAGGAGCATCGAGTCAAAGTCCTATGTTTTCTGATTAAGCAAGAAATGTTATTTTTCTGCTTCCATGTAATCTTTTCTAGAAGATAGGGTTAGTTGTTAATTATTTGTAATTCATTTTATGGATAGGGTTTTTTTATTTTAATAATGGAAATTCACCACAGATACCCTCAAATCTTTCTCGAGGATAGGATAGTTGTAGATTTAATTTCTTAGGAAATTCATATACTACCTATTCGGATCTGACAGGTTTGATAAGTTTCTATATTAAGTGTCGAATGTAATAATCAGTGATATGGATGCATAGATGCATAAGTGAGTGAGTGTGTGAATGAATGTATGCATGAATAGTTAATTGAATGAAGTGCAGAGTTCAATACTCTGCACATATGCGATTATCTGATGTCTTATTTTCAATAACCAAAAGTATGTTTAATTCTCTGTGTATATGAGTCTTTATTATTGATAGAAATGTTTATATAATTAATAAAGATAGATATGTATTCATGCGAGTGCAACAGCAAATAATTGATCATTTCCCTGATCAACTAGTCTATAATTGTCTTAGTAAAAATATGTAATTTTGACAGATCTATGGTCGTAGATTAATTCCACAAAATAAAAGTGTACGGGAGTGAAGTTATGCACTTGATCAAAGATAAATGGCAAGGAACACTTGGGAAAATATCAACGGTTCTCAGGAGTTGGGGGAAGAGACTTGCGGGAGGAAAATTGAGGAATCCCATTTTTGGGAAAAGTGGGAATATGTATCCCAATCAACAATCCGCATTCCAATTGAGGAAAGGACTGTTGTGACTGCAAGATTGTGGAAGTCAAGTTTTAGAAGATTGAGAATTACATTCATACAATCCATAATCCGCAATTGCGGAAAGGCAATTACAGAAGGACTCAATTGCGGAAATTGAGGTTGCAAAATCAAGCTTACGAAAATCTGGTTGCATAAGCAAAGTTGAGAAACCAAGCTTGTGTAAAGATGGTAGTGGAAGAAGAGTTGTGAAATCCATCTTGTGGAAGAAGGTTTTATTGGCATTTTAAGCTGATTAAGAGGATTTTAGGTCCGCTAGCTCTTACCTGCCATCAGTTTTGGTATCAAAGTAGAAATATCAGAGCCTATATAAGTATGTCTCCAAGACAAAGATGAGCACGTGGGGTTCCAATAGGATGTGGTCAAGGAAGACACGTTGTGGAGACAAAAAAAAAAAGAGAATTGAGAGAACTCCAAGCTAGGATGGAGGCTATGGAGAGAAGAAATTTAGAGAATACAAACACTAGCGATGAAGGAGAAAACTCTGAAGAAGAGAAAGAGGAGATTGCTAAAGAAATGAAGGTATTAAATATGCTGGTAAAAGCTAATAACATGCCTAAAGTTGAAGTTCCCATGTATGAAGGTAATCTGAATGTTAAAGAACTCATGGACTAGATAAATTTTCTAGCAAAGTACTTTGACTTTGAAGAAATTGAAACTAAAAAGAAGGTGAAGTATGTAGCGACCAGACTAAAGGTATATGCATCTATCTGGTGGGATGAACTTCAGATCCACAGAGAAAGAAGAGGTAAGTCCAAAATTAAAACTTGGGATAAAATGTTAGATAAAATTAAAATTCATTTATGCCTAAGGATTGTCATTTGACTCTCATTAGACATCTACAAAAAAATTTATCCTCAATTTGTTATAATTTTTAGCAGATAAATTATTCATTTAAATACATATTTTATCATCTTTTGTATGTTTTATGTCACGCAGATTATTATTCAACTTTAGGTATGAGTGTTTTAAAGGTTTATATAAAATTATTATTTTATTATCATTTTTATGGTTTTATTAATTAAAAATAGCATTATTAAAACTCATTTTATGTATTAATTGGTTTGTATAATTGTTTGCGGGTTTTATAATCTCTTTGGGCCAAGTTAATATGCAAAACGCATTCATCTTGCTTTTCGCACAGCATGTCCAACTCGGCGTCCAACTCGTCATTCAGCCCATTACGTGAAACTCATTGGTGGTTTTCCAGATGTCAAAATTTGTTGCTGAAGACTCCAGTCCCGAAGCACACGAACAGATAGACACTTCATTCGCCCTAGATTGACGCCCAGTGTATCTATCTCACATCCCAGCCTTCTGTTAAGCACTCCGTCCAGATCGCCCATCAGACTGTGCGCTACTGAGAATTAATTTTATGAATTTAAAACATGAAACAACTGCAAACTACTTTGTTGTCCATGTTCCCAGGTGATAGCATGATCATTAGTCTAGAAGTATCACTCGTGACCTCCTTTGCTTGACTCCAAACTACCACTAGTTTGCGCGTTTAAAGAATAGAACGATTTGCGTTCTAGAAGAACCACTGTGTACGTTGCCTTGGCTTGCCACCATTCTATGTTCATGCTAAAGAAGGATTTGTGCACCACCTCTGGAAATTGTTTGTGATGGAGAAGGAACCTGTGTGTATGTTGTCCAATGAAAAGAACCAGACTTGCGCTAAAGAAGGGATATGCTTATGCATTGGCCTAAGATCAGTTAAACTCCATTATAGTTGACTAAATTTAGAGAGAATTCAACCACTAAAGGGTCGACTTGCTCATCCCTGTAAATAATTATATAAAGCAGCCTCTGTGAGAGAGCTCAATTAGCTAGAAAATGAGTCAATTAGCAGAGTTTGGAGAAGAGTTCTTGCTATGATTTACTCTTGAACTTTGTATTTTTGTTCCACCATCTGAATAAAGAGTTGTATGCATTGCTGTTGAATATTCTGTTTAAGTATAAGTTCACCAGGAATCACCCCTGATTGCTGAGAGGGCCCCTCTTCAACCAAAGGTTCATTTTCTTTGTTTAGCTTAGTTTCTTTTCTATTTTAGCTAGTCTAGTTGAAATTCTAGTTTGCTTCAATTAGATTATAGTAAATGCTATTTTTTTTCTGTAATACATTAACTTAGTTTTATTTCAAATTTAATTAGTTAGATGTGCGCATATCTTGCTTTCATTTATTTGCTTTCAGTCATTTTGTTTCTAGTTATTTCATTTCCAGCATCACTTTCAGTCTTTGTTTTCAAGAATATAGAATAAGTTGTTTTATGAATTTAGAATAGATTCAATTATGTTATTTATTTTCTTTAGAATAGATTCAATTATGTTATTTATTTTCTTTAGAATAGATTCAATTATGTTATTTCTTTTCCTGTTTTGAATTTAGGCAAGTTAATTTCAAGTTTATTCATTAGTTTAATATGAAATGATTCCTTTTGTTCATGAATTAGTTTAAGGTTAATTTGATGTTAAATAGGTTTATTTACTATTCCGATGCATTAGAATTACATCTGCATGGCTTCAGCTGAAGATTAGTTCATTTAGGTTAGTTTTTACCATTTTAACTATGCAAACTGTCATTCAGACAGCCTATTCAGTCTATTATTCAGCCACCCCTTCCAGACCCACAGTTCAATCTATCATTCAGCCCTTAGTTCTATTTTTAGTGTTTTTTATGTGTTTTAAGATTGTTTTTAGTTTTGTTTTGTGAATGTTTAAATTATGTTTTGACTGTAATAGTTAGATGATAGTTTTATTTAACATTAAAGTTAAAGTTTAGTTGTTTTAAATTATTTATTAAAGTTTTATTATTTTTCCTTACTTCTTTCACTTTGAGTGAAGTTTAAGTTATTCTTAAGTTTTGTTTTTGAAGTTTTGTTTCTGATTTTGTTTTATTGTTGTATGGTTTTGTGTTTATTCCTTTCAAATTGATTTGTTTGTTTGTATGCAAAATTTAGGGTTATATGTGTTTTCCTTAATATGTTTTTAGGTTGTCTTTTTTTATGTTGTGTTATTATTGAAAGAACTTGTAGGATAGAACCTAAAGATATTTCTTTTATTAAGTTTTCTACTTCCTTCTTTTATTAAGTTTTCTAGTTGCTTATAAGTTAAGTTTTCCTTGTACCCTAGTTTCCCATTTGAATAGTCAACTGTTGATTGTATTTCAGTTTAAAACTTATTTTCATTTGTTTTATTTCAGTTTAAATACTTTAATAATTGCATTTTTAGGAGTTTGACTCTATTTTTCATTTTGAAAGATATTTCGATCTTTTGTTTGTTAATATTGACACGACACGCTCTACCTTCGCATATATTTTGTGTCAAATCTAAGCTTACCAACCCCAGTTGATAATTAAAGAATAGGTGGATTAACTTAGACAATAAAACACCCAACCAAAATATTAGACAAAAGGGTATGATTGTTAAAGAATACACAGAAGAGTTCTTTAAGCTGAGTATTAGAGTTGGAAAGACATAAGGGGACATTGAAAGAGTGGCCAGATATATAAATGGATTGAGATATGAGATACAAGATGATATTATCTTATTTAATTTGAATACCGTTGAAGATGATTACTAGGAAGTCTCAAGGGTAGAAGAGAATATACTAAGAAGACATAACCAGAAGAATCGAGGGCAAAGTACGGCAAGAGGAAAAGGATCTCCAAATAGAGGAGGTAAGTTTCAGACCTATAAGGAAGAGGAAGAAGGTTCTATTATCTAAATGCACCAAAGAGGAGGATTTAGGGAAGGTAGGTTTATTGTTAAAGGAAGAGGAAAAAATAGAGAAGTGAGATGCTATACATGTGGTGAAATTGGACACATGTCATGGGAGTTCCCAAAGAATAAACCTACATCTCATAGGAATGAAAACATTGTTGAGGCTCATGAGGAGTCCAATCAAGAAGCTGAGATGAATAATCCTCCTGAGGAAGGTGAATCTCTTATGATGAAGAGAGTGTTAGTAAAAACAGAGAAGAAAGCGCATGAACCATCCCAGGGAAAGAGTGTGTTTAGGACTAAGTGTAAGTCACAAGGGAAGTGTTGCAAGATGGTTATTGAGAGTGGTAGTATAGATAATTTGGTTTCCACAGAGATGGTAGAGAAGTTGGGATTGAGGAGGATGAAACATCCCACTCCTTATAAAGTGTCATGGTTGCAAAAAGGACATCAACTCTTGGTGAATGAGCAGTGCAATGTGGAGTTCCAAATTGGTAATTATAAATATGTGGTATTATGTGATATAATGCCTATGGATGAATGCCAGATAATCTTAGGGGGACCATGGAAATATGATAGAAAATTTGTTCATGATGGAAGTAAAAACACTTATTCTATGGAAAAGGATGGAAGGAGGAATACACTGTCACCTTTGAAAGATCAAGCAGCTCAAGAAGAGTTGGGATCCAATATCCTATTAATGACTGAAAAGGAGTTGTTACAAGAAGTCAAGAAAGAAGAAGAACTACATTTTTCCCTTGTTGGAAAACCAAAGGTAATTTTAACTTCTTCAAATTTAGATGATTTTCCTACTGAAGTTAAAATATTGCTTGATGATTATGATGACATTATTGTGGATGAGTTGCCAAATGATTTACCTCCTATGCAAAGTATTAGTCATCACATTGAATTAATTTCCAGTGTAAGTTTACCTAATAAGGCAGCCTAGAGACTGACATCTCAAGAGAATGAAGAGATCAAACAGCGGGTACAAGAGTTATTGGATAAAGGTTTGGTGAAAGAAAGTTTGATTCCTTGTGCAATACCCATTGTGCTTAGCCCAAATAAGGATGGTGGATGGTGTATGTGCACTAACTCCCAAGCAATCAACAAGATCACTATCAAGTACAGATTTCCCTTACCCTACATCTATGATTTGATGGACGGTCTAAGTGGTTCAAATTATTTTTCAAAGATATATTTGAAAAGTGGTTATCATCAAATAATGTCATTTGGGCTTACTAATATACCTAGTACTTTTTTGAGATTGATGAATAAGGTCTTGAAGGAGTACACTGGAAAATTCGTGATAGTGTATCTAGATGATATTCTGATTTTCAGTCACAATAAAGAAGAAGATTTGAGGAATCTTATGTTTGTGTTGGAAACTCTACAAAAGAAGAAGTTGCTAATAAATCCGAAAAAAAAGTGTAGTTTCTTGAAGAAAGAGTTGATTTATTTGGTATTTGTGGTTTCGAAAGAAGGGATGAAGATGGATATAGATAAGGTGAAAGTAATTTTGAATTGGTCAACTCCAAGGAATGTGTATGAGGTAATAATTTTTCAAGGTATTGCAAGTTTTTATAGAAAATGCATCAAGAATTTTAGTCAAATTTGTGCACCTATCATAGACACCTTCAGGGGAAGTAGACAACCTTTCAAGTGGGAAAAAGCAGCTGATAGAAATTTCAAATTGTTGAAGAAGAAGGTCACTAAGAATCCTATTCTAGCTTTACCAAGTTTTGACAAAATATTTTAAGTAGAGACGTATGCTCATGGGACAATAATAGGGGTTATTCTGAGTCAAGAAAAGAGACCTGTAGCATACTTCAGTGAGAAGTTGAATGAGGAAAACTGGAATTATTCCTCATATGAAAAGGAGTTATATGTCATTGTCCAAGATCTCAAGAAATGAATACAAAAGACTAGACTGTATCAACCCCTACCTATTTCAACTAGGCCTTGGGGTTCCATCACATGGATTTTGTTCTAGGATTCCCTAGAACTCCGAGGCGGTATGATTCTATTTTTGTGGTAGTAGATAGGTTTTCAACAATGGATCATTTTATTTCTTGTAATAAGACCAATGATGCAATAAATATTGCTAATTTTTTCTTTTCATAAATTGTAATGTTGCATGGTTTTCCTTTGAGCATTGTGCATGACAGGGATACTAATTTATTGGTCATTTTTGGAGAACTCTATGGAGGAAATTGGGTACTAATATTATTTTTAGCTCTTCTTATCACCCTCATACTAATGGTTAGACTAAAGTGGTAAATAGGAGCTTGGAAAATATATTGAGAAGTCTTTTTTTATGATAATCCTAAACAATGGGATTTAGCTCTTGCTCAAGTTGTGTTTTCTTACAATGAGTCACCTAACAGGAGTACAAGTATGATTCCTTTTCAAATTTTGTATGGAATGAACCAAAGAGGATTATATGAACTTAGAATTTTGGGAGGACAGGAAAGGAAAATGCAGATGGTGAATATTTTGCATCTAGTATGCATGAGCTATAGGAAAGTGTCAAAAGAAAATTGTTGGAAAGTACCAGGAAGTATAAATAGAGAGAAAACATGAAGAGAAGGGAAGTAAATTTTTAGGATGGAGATTTAGTGATGGCCTATCTCCAGGAGGAGAGGTTTCATGAAGGAACCTATAATAAATTGAAACTCAAGAAAATTGGGCCTTGCAAAACTTTGAGGAAGTTTTATGCAAATGCATATGAAATAGAACTTCCTTTTGATATTAAAATTTCTCCAATTTTTAATGTTTCATATTTATATCCTTTTAAATATTTAGGTGTGGAGACAGAATAAATGATCTCATCTGAAGATAATCCATTTATATATTGGAAAGGACAATTACCACAGAAGGAACAACCACATATTGAAGCTATCCTTGACAATAAAATTTCAAAGAAGACTAGGAACAAAGATAATTTTCATTATTTGGTCAAGTGGAAATATTAGCCATCTAAATGTGCAGCATGGATGACAGAAGTGGATATTTCCAAGTACAATGTGGAACCTAAATAACTAATGAAGAATTATTTTCTTCCCCCGGAGTATGATGCAGGAGTATCGAGTCAAAGTCCTATGTTTTCTAATTGGTGTAAATGTTATTTTTCTGCTTCATGTAATATTTTCTAGAAGATAGGGTTAGTTTTTAATGACTTGCAATTCATTTTCTAGATAGGGTTTGTTTGATTGTAATAATTCCAAGTTGCCACAAATACCCTCGAATCTTGCTTGAGGATAGGATAGTTGTAGATTTACTTTCTTAGGAAATTCAGATCTTGCCTATTCAGATCTGACATGTTTGATAAATTTCTATATTAAGTGTTGAATGTAATAATCATAGATATGGACGCATAGATGCATAAGTGAGTGAGTGTGTGAATGAATATACACATGAATGGTTAATTGAATGAAGAAAGGAGTTTAATAATCTGCACATATGTGATCATCTGATGTATTCTTTTCAATAACCAGAAGTATTTTTAATTATCTGTGTATATAATTATTTATTGTTGATAGAAATGTTTATAGAATTCATAAAGATAGAGATGTAATTATGCGAGTGCAATATGAATGAATTAATCGTTTCCCTGATCAATTCGTTTGTAATTGTCTGAGTAAAAATATGTAATTTCGACAAATCTATGGTCATAGATGAATTCTGCAAAATAAAAGTGTAGGGAACGAAGTTTTGCAGTTGATCATAGATCAACAGCAAGGAATCACTCTGCAAAAGATCGATATTTCTCAGGAGTTGTGGGAGGAAAATTGCAGAATCCAATTTTTGGGAAAAGTGGAAAGGTATATCCGCAATTTGATTGTAGGAAGGACTGTTACAGTCGGAATATTGCGGCAGTCAGGTTTTTGAATATAGATAATTGTATTCCCACAAAATGCAATCTGCAATTCCAGAAAGGATCTTGTGGAAAGGAAATTGCGGAAGTACTCAATTGCAAAAATTGAGGTTGCAAAACCAAGCTTGTGGAAGTCTAGTTGCGGAAGCAAAGTTATGGAACCAAGCTTATGGAAAGATGGTTGCGGAAGCAGAGTTGCATAATCCAACTTGCTGAAGAAGTTTTTAATCATCATTTTAAGATGATTAAGAGGAATTTAGGTACGTTATCTCTTACATGCCATCAAAATAGTATCCCATGTTTCTATGTTGGTTGTTTGGGTCAATAAAATCCATCCAAAGAGTATATATATGTCATTGCATCTAAGAGAGATAGCCATTCACATCATCCATTACAAACATAGATTAGTTTCAAAATGGAATAAAACATCATTTTATATGTTGGATGGACTCAAACTTTCTCGAAACATTCAACAAGGCCATCCAAAGTCCTAAGTCCAGGTGAGTGGACCAAAATGCCAATTTATGTAAGGGTTATGAAGAGACCAATTACGAGTAGCGGGCACTAAAATTAAAGGCAACAAATATGTAGCATCTCATGAAAGGGGAATTGATGGTTTGTATGGAAAATTGAACTCCTATTGTCTGAACAAGACTAGTAAGGCCTTGTTCATACCAGTCTATAAGGACTAGTTGAAACCGGCCTGGTAACACTACGAATAGGAATAATAACTGAAACATATGAATGCAACATAATATGAATGGGATTGAGGATTGAAGAGAAGATCAGGAAATAGATTTTCTTTCCATTGACATTTGTTAACTTGTTCCAGGAGGGAATGGCATAACACTACCTTCACTTCAGCATTTTCAAAAAAACATGTCTACCTACCTACACTTTAGTATTATAACCAATATTATCATGCAAAAGTTAAAAATTTACAGTAAACCAAGAAACTTACCTGTGATTTTAACCTACCTAAGTTTCAGTATTATAACCAATATTATCATACAAAAGTTAAAAATTCATAGTATACCAAGAAACTTACATGATATTTTAACCTAGATATGTATGTTTTAGTATTATAACCAATATTATCATGCAAAAGTTAAAAATTCATAGTAAACCAAGAAACTTTCTTGTGATTTTGTAAGGGAAGAAGTGATTTTGACTCTAGAGCTACAGAATTCATGGCCCAACTCTTCAAGATCCTCCAGGTTCTCTCCAATGTTGTTTTATCCATGACAATGATGGCAATTAAATACCCAAATTATAAACCCTCAACAATGGTGAATATCCATCACAATTTCCTCAACGGGTATTGAAGGTGGCCTAATAAATGACAAAAAATGCTACCCAATTTACAATACTGCCCCTCATAACCCACCAAACCCTCCTCTCTTCCACCCAATGCAATATATTTAGCGCCAACAGTCTACTTGGGCAGGTTATTTGGTGCCAACAAGCTATTTCAGTAGTCATCTACATAATTGGACAATGAAATATCCATGGGTTCATGAAAATCGACCATGAATGTCATCAAACAGAGGTGTGTTGAGAGTTGGTGGGTCGAGAGTTGTATTTGCATATAGTTTTTTGTTTTAGAAATTATATTCTCATATATGTGTTTATTATTATTATTATTATATATATTATGTTAATTTGTTTTATATTATATTTGGTTTAATAATTATTATAAAACTTGTTTAGTTTTATAAAATAGGATTAATATAAAATATAATTAATTTGTGTTTTATATAAATATAATATTTTTTATTGTTATATAACATTTGTTTTAATATTATTTTGTTATAGTAGTATATATAATAAACATGGATCAAGGACGTTTGAGAAGAGTTGTGCACATTGTGAATCAGGTGGGTGGTGATGTCAGATGCAAATTTACCTGGCCACCAATGCAGAAAAGAGGTTTAACTTGATAGTGATAAGAAGAGGCCATCACTGCATTATATGTATCATATTCTACGAGGTCCAGTATATAAGAGGAGGAATCAGAATATTAACATGAAAATATGACTCATGGGGCATCTACCTTTACTGCGTATGGATCTAAGACTAGTTATGGGTCAGCACCCCAGTTTATAATTGAGTCTTCGATTTGTTAAAATATTGGTCTTGGTCAGTTCAATTAATGGATCAACTGCTACGACATTTAAAGGATCTGAGCCTAGTGAAGCTACGTCGACTGGTGCAGCTAGTTCAATGGTCACAGATCATGATAGCTATATTGAAGTTAGAAAAGCACCTTAGTATGGGACTGGGGACTCTCACATTGAAGGATCAAAAACTAGGTATGATGCTTCTGGGTATCGATATGGTACTGGTTCTACCTAATTTGTAATTGTAGGCACCTAGTAATTTTTCTTTGGATCTTAATGATTTTTTTCAATGATGCAACAGGGATAAAGATGGTCAAGAGAAATTTTGTGCAATTTCTTTGTTGGATCTCTGAACATCAAGTGCATCGAACCATTATAGAAAAAATGGTTTTCCAACATATATATATATCATCTAGGATTTGTGATCCCAATATTATATCTGGAAATAAATATGAACTAAAGCACATCATATGCAATAATCCACAAAACCCTAACACTATCCCCACCTAGGAAAAACGCTAGATATTCCTAACCCCACAAATTCCATTTTGGATTTAGAATTGTTAACCTACAAATGGTCAGATGTAGAAGGTAGACAATTTACATAATTTACTAAATTGTAACACTTGATTGTCACAATTGCGGTTTTCCAATATTGTAAGAGTGACACAATTAAAAATTACTAACATAAATGACTAATTTATATTCTTGTAGCAATCATTTTTTATGTTCTGACTAAATTGGTCATTTACTTTAGTCATTTTTAACATTGTCACTTATTATCTAGTCATATTTGTTAACTTGTGACTAAATTAGTCGTTAAATTTAGTCGTTTATTCTTAGGTCACTCAAAATTGCTCATTTAGTAGTAAATCACTTGAAAAAATTGTGGTGACTAGATTTTGTAGTCACTAATTTTTCATTTTGTACTAGTCATGCCTACATTGTAAGTCTGGGAAATAGTCCCAAGTTGAATATAATAAAATCTATTTTTGAGTCTCCCTAGGTGAAGTTGTCCCTGCTAGGCTAAGAGGTCGAAACAATCATGTTTTAGGTTAGTTAGTTGATGTGTATAATTAGGAAGGCTCCCTCACTCATTTAGACAAACACTCACTCACTCAAGTTTTCATGACGAGAGAGAGAGAGTGAGCTGCAGAAGACTTCATATTCTTTATTTTTTCCATCTTGTGATATTATCTTAGTGATGGAACTATTTTAAGGAAGTTTGCAAGGTTTTCTCCTTTATGGTTTCCCTGAGGAAAAACTTTGTGTCTAGTGTATCTGATCTTTCTTATGCATCTTGTTGTGCTTGTCATTATTTAATATAAATATCCTAATCAAATTGAATAAGATAAGAAAAACTAACATGGTATTAGATCATGTCTGAAAGAAGGCACTAAGCAGCAATGGAAACTAGGGCTTCCTAGTTAAAGGTCTTATATCCATAGATCATCAAGAAAAGAGGGATAAGATAACTAACCCTAGGAGGGCACATCTTTTGGTGGAATCACAATCAAATTTGAATAAGATTCATTTTTTACCTAGACATTAGTGTCAAGAGAAACCATGGCATCAAGTGTCAGAGGATTCCCACCTCAGTTTTGAGAAAAGGGCCTTACTGAGAAACTTGCCTCAGGGAGGTGCATATTTCTATCAAGACAAAATTACAAAACTCCAAGTTTGAAAAAATAGGGTTTCTCTAACAAACCCTAAGTCGTCCAGCTCTCGAACCAGGTCGAGCACCTCAAATTGGTAAGATCTAAATCACTACTATTTATGTTTGAGGTTCTCATTTCAAAATGAATCATCACAACCAGCTTGAGGATGAGCTTGGGGGAGCTGACAACTTTTGAGCATGGCAGTACAAGATCTCCCTTATCCTTGAAGAAAATGATTTTTTTCAGTATATCAGTCAGGAAGTTCCAGAACCAGAGGGATATGAGGCTCCATAAGAAGAAATTGGTCAAGTCCAAGAGAATTATTGCATATTCTATTAAGGATCATATCATCCCCCATGTGTCATCCTTGAAGACACCTAAGGAATTATTTGATGATTTGATGAAGTTGTTTGAAGAAAAGAACATCAACCAAAATATGACATTGAGGAACCAACTAAAGAATGTGAAGATACAAAACTGAGAGACCATTCAATCCTACTTCACAAGGGTTTCCCAAAACAAGGAACAAATTGAAGAAGTCGAAGGGAATTTAGATGAAGGAGAGATGGTTATGACCACATTGAATGGTATCCCTAGATCATGGTATTGATTCATTCAAGGAATATGTTCAAGAAGGAAGTTGATCAATTTCATCAGACTCTGGGAAGAATGTACACAAGAAGAAGCTCGGCTCATAATAATAGAAGAGAAGATGGGAGAAATCAAATATCAAGCTCTCACAGTTCACACCAGAAGATATCATAGAAATAAGGAGGATCAACATCACAATAAAAGGGCATACCACCATCACAAAAGACAAAATAAATTCAAAATATATCCTTCTAACATTTGATGCTACACTTGTGATGAGAAGGGACATTACTCCATAGATTGTCCCAGAAACATAGGCTCCTTCAACAAGAAATAAAATAAGAAAAGATATCATGCTCACACCATTGAAGATATTGAACCAACAATAAAAATACTCAAAGAACAAACTGACTCTTCAAGCGATGAAGAATATGTCCTAATCTTAGCACTCACAGAAACTATCTCACATGGAAGCAATGATTGGATTGTAGATAGTGGGGCATCAAAACATATGACGGATACAAAGAATCATTCGTCAATCAGTCTAAGAATGAGTCACCTCACCAGGTGAAACTTGGGGATGATTATCAATACCCCATAAAAGGAAGTGGAGAGTATTCCTACAATCTAGACTCTGGGAAATATTTAAAGACGAAAGAGTTGTTATATGTTCTAGGATTGAAGAATAATATTCTCTCCATCTATACACTAGATGCAAAGGGAATAAGAGTTGCATTCGTTTATGGCCAAGTCCTAATGTGGCCAAAAGGAAAGATAAAAAATGATGCAACAATGATTGGAGAGAAAGAGGGAGGCTTGAACAAGTTGAAGGGGAAATTTGAACAAGCATTGGTTCATGAATCTATAGAACAAAGTGAAAAATGTAAAGAAGACATTTCCTAGTAGTGAAAGAAAAGCAAAAGGAATATTGTAGATAGTACACTCAGATGTATGCAACCCCATGTCATCCAGATCACTAAATGGGTATGTATATTATGTTTCCTTTATAGATTATTTCTCACGCAAAACCTAGATATATTTCTTAAAAGGGAAAAATAAAGTATTTAGTAAGTTCAAGGAATTCAAAGCCTTGGTTGAAAATCACACAAAAAGGAAGATCAAGACTATGCAGTCAGATAATGTCAAATAATTCACCTTGGAATAATTCAAGGAACTTTGCAAAGAATATGGTATTAAGAGGGAGTTGAGCACTCCATAGAATCCCCAACAGAATGGCATTGCAGAACAAAAGAACTGAACAACAATGGAAGCAACAAACGAAATTCTACATGACCAAGATCTTACGATTTACTTATGGGAAGAAGCAGCAAGGACAATTGTGTATGTACACAACCATACTCCTCACCGAATACCCAACAACAAAACTCCTTAAGAGGATTTCTTAAGAGAGAAACTAGAAGTCAGGAATCTCAGAATATTTTGTTGTCCAGCATACATACATGTCCCAATGGAAAACAGGACCAAGATCAATCCTTTAGGAAGTAAGATCATATTCGTAGGATACAATGACACTTCAAAGGATTACTAATTATACTTATCGATATTTAATAAGATCGACATCAGCATAGACTTAACATTTGACGAAGACTCTGCATACTCCAGATCCAAAAAAATAGCTATTGAAGAGATCAAAGAACATGAATAAACCAAAGTCTGAGACATGGAAATGAAAGAAACAATTCTAGAATACCATGAATATCACAACATGGAAGAACCACAATATATTGTAGAACCACTCCACGAGAAGAACTCCCACAAGAGAAAAACAACATGGCCACGAGAGCTAATACAAGATGCAGAAAGGTATGGAGCTCTATATGGGATGCATAGAGAAAGGAAAATACCTAAACCATACAATAGATATGTGACATCATTGACAAAGAACCTTCCAACAATGAATACGCTGTGGAAAGTAAAAAATTGAAGGATTCCATGATCTAGGAGTTCTAGTTGATTATGAAGAATGATGTATGGGAGATAGTTTCGAGACTGGAAGTGGAGTCTGTTCTAAGCTCGAAGTGGATATACAAGATCAAGCATGCTACATATGGTAGTGTTATACCTATATATTTTTCTTAGTTTATCTATTCCTTTTGTCCTAATTTTCAACTGTTGGTTCAAAATGATTTTACATTTTATGTTGATTTCAAGAATTTGGACAATCAATAATTTTGGTTGGATTTAATGCTTTTAATGGTTGAATTATTTCATTATTTTAGTTTTAAGGTTTGTCTTTTGGGATTATTAGTCAATACATACATCTTTAAGCTTTCAAAAACTTATAATAAAAGTTTATTCCAAGTTTTGATTTATAATCTAGCTCTCATTTTTTAGTCCTTTGTCAAATATTTTCATGAGGAGATTCCTGTAGCAGCTCTGTTTTTCCTATTTTTGTCATTGTCATTTGGAGAATATTACGAGGATATGGAAATGAATTCAAGAAAAAAAAAGAGGTTTTTTTCCACGACTGATTCATTCACAAAAACCTCTCTCAGTTTTGCAACGGATTTTATCGGTTGAGAGATTCAAATTCATCTTTGTGGTCTATTTTTAGGGTTTGAATTATTTAATAATTTCCTATTTTAGTCACAAATTTGCAGCACGTATTTAGATCAATTCAAGAGGGATTTTGAAAAACCAAGATAGTTTTTTGTTCATAGAATACTCATTTAAAAAAAATCTCTCATTTTTTGCACAGGTGTCCCAGATCGAGATATATGAAGGCGTCTTTGAGACCCAAATTTTCAAAAATTCGTCAAATTTCCCCAAATCTGATTTGCTATTTTTGGGTTAATTTCTTTAAATATTTTGAGTTATCATGTAACTAATTGATGTAAATGTTTCAAATTTCAAACTAGAAGGTAGGTATGGAACTAATTTACTTTTGTAATGATAAAAGGAAGACAAACATACAGTTTTGGGGTGGGATTTTTCACTCAAGGAGAAGCTTTTGGAGATTTGATTTCTCAAGCTAGCATTTATAACTCTTATGTAAGTGGATGACTGTTATTGATTATATATAAACTGATAATCCCTTTCACCTGTCATGCTTTTTCATTTCTAATCTGGTTGATTGCTCAGTCTACAATTTCATTTCCTGCTTAAAGGTTTGTTCATGTAAATGTTTGTAGCATGTGGGTGGAATTAGTATTTCATGTGTAATGTTTATGGCTTATTGGGATGTGTTTGATCACCAGTTTATCCAACTTGCATGTTTCAGTTCTGTATTAGCTTGTTGTTGTTTATTTCCTCCTTGATTGATGAAGTTTTCAACCAAAACTAAAAACCAAAACCCTAAAACCTATTTTACTTAATTTTACTTTTGAGATTGTGTTGGCTTGTTCTTCTAGTAGTCTGAGAACAATTTCTGGCACTAACATCTTTGGCGCCATTGTCGGGGATGAAGCTGAAGTATATCTTCCCTGGGATATCATTATTCATCTGATTTTAAGAGGTGAACAAAGTTATAAAATCTTTTAGACTACAATTTTTCACCGATGACTCCATGATTAAAGATTCCACTACAAGGAGAATTTTGTTGACAGAAAAATGAAGAAGCCAAATTGAAAGACTGGGTATTAGCTTTTTACTTTCCTCCATGAGTTTTTGTTCTTATTCATCAGTTCTTTCCTGTCTTTCCCATTGCATCTCAAAAGAATTATTTTTTCTTTTGTCTATTCCGATGATCATAAACCTTCAAGTACATATCCCTCTTTGGAAGAAGAAAATATGCATTCTTCTTGTTTTATTGATGTTGATCATATTCCTTCATTTGAAATACATGTGTAGCATGATATACATATACCCATATCTCTTGAAGCTGATTATTCTGGTCATCTTGTAGAGAGTAAAGCTAATCTATTACCTTCTACCATCACTGCTGAAACTTGCGAACATTTTGTTGAACCTCATTTTCAACTCATAGATTTTCAGTCTAGAATTAGACAAAAGATGTTTAAACCTCTTAAGCTGCCATCTCTCTTACATCCTTACCCTTCCTACTTTGTTGAATATCTTCCCCATTTTACTGGAAAATACCATATTACAGCAAAGAAGCATTTAGAATCTTTTCATAATTTCATTGATAATTTTGAAATCATGCATGAGGATGTTGTCATGAGGTTATTTTTGAAATCCTTTGCTGAAGATGCCAGGTTTTGGTTTCAAAATTTAAAAGCTGATTCAATTGGATCATGGGAAGAGTTACATGATGTCTTTTTGAAGTATTGGGGTAAGAATAGATATTATGATCAATTTCTTTCTGAATTTTATAGTTTGAGAATAGAGAATGATGAGCCAATTACTAAATTTAATTGGAGGTTTCAAAGTTTTTATATCAGTATGCCTCCAGAGATCAAACCTTCGGAAAAACATGCTATGGTATATTATGCTATGGCTCAACATTCAGATCTTGTGTTATTCCTATTAGAAAGGAAATCATCATCTTTAAGACAATTATTTGAGGATGCAAAAGGAGTGGAGGAGAACATCTGAGCTTGCAAAATGCTTTGAGATCAGGCTCATGCTGAAGATATACAAGCTTATGAACAGGAAGAAGAACGTAGGTATCATTCATATTTAAGACAGTTTTGTTCATCATTTTCATATTTTCATATGAACAAGGATATAAATGATGCTTGTGTTGATTCTTCAAATCAGTTTGCTGACTTTTTCGATGATAATATACTTTTAGTGGATTATAGTAGAAATTTCTTAGTTCCTGCTATGAGATTATCATGTTATGAAGAAGAAGTTGCTGCTCTTCAACCTCTTACTATTGATATAAGAAATAAGTTTCCATTCTTGACTTATGGTCACTTTCAGAATTTTATTTGTTCAAGTTTTGATAAAGGGTTTTATTTAAAGGTTAAGAACTAGTTTGAAAAGCCCTTGGTTTCCATTATTGATCCAAAGTTTAAAAAGAACAGCAATGGACAGGAAGAGAATGCTTCACTTTATGATGAATATAATGAAGACATTGAAGTTTTAAATCAGAAATTTCATGATCCCATGGATTCTTGGATGAAGTTGTATTTTTCAAAGGTTTCTAATGCTCCATCTTTTGGCATACTTCTTATTTCTAGTCATAAGTATCAGCTGCCTACAGACTCTTTATTGCATTTATCACATATTTTGTGGGTTTTCTCAAACAGTAGCATGCATGGAATTATGATTCTCAATCAAATGGTTTCTTGGCTTCACTGGAAGTATGATTACACTTTATTGGGTTGTTTCCTCCAATTAGAAGTAGGAGTAAATAGCAGAATAAGCTCGCTATATGAACATGTAGATTCTTTTCAGTATGTTGGTTTGTAGCAGTATTTTGTCATTTCAGAGGTATGTGTTCATAGTTTGATAAAGTTGCAGATATTTGGTAAATGGCTCCATCACCCAATGAATAAGGCACAAGGTCTACACATTCTTGAAGCCTCACAAGGAGGACTTCATCTCGCAGCAAGAGCCAGATGTTATACCTAGATCTTGTTCTTAGTTTATCTGTTCTTTTTGTCCTAATTTTCAACCATTGTTTTAAAATGATTTTACATTTTATGTTGATTTTAAGAATTTTGGACAATCAATAATTTTGGTTGGATTAAATGCTTTTAATGGTTGAATTATTTCATTATTTTAGTTTTAAGGTTTGTCTTTCGGTCTTATTAGTTGATATGTACATCTTTAAGATTTCAAAAAATTATAATAAAATTTTATTCCAAGTTTTAATTTATAATCTAACTCTCATTTTTGAGTCATTTGTCAAGTATTTTCATGAGGAGATTCCTGTAGCAGCTCTGTTTTTCCTGTTTTTGTCATTGTCAATGGGAGAAAATTACGAGGAGATGGAAATGAATTCAAGAAAACCAAAAGATATTTTTGTCCACAATAGAATAATTCACAAAAACCTCTCTCAGTTTTGCAACATATGTTATCATTTGAGAGATTCGAATTCATCTTTATCGCCTATTTTCAGGGTTTGAATTATTGAATAATTTCTTGTTTTAGTCACAAATTTTCAGCATGTATTATGATCAATTTAAGAGGAATTTTCAAAAACTAAGAGATATTTTTGTTCATAACATACTCATGTAAAAAACCCTCTCTCATTTTTTGCATAGGTGTCCCGGATCGAGATATAAGAAGGCGTCTGTGAGACCCAAATTTTCAGAAATTCGTCAAATTTCCCCAAATCGAATTTGTTATTTTTGGGTTAATTGTCTTTAAAGATTTTGAGTTATCATGTAACTAATTGATGTAACTGTTTCAAATTTCAACCTAGAAGGTGGTTATGGAACTACTTTACTTTTGTAATGATAAAAGGAAGACAAACATACAGTTTTGGGGTGGGATTTTTCACTCAAGGAGAGGCTTTTGGAGCTTTGATTTCTCAAGCTAGCATTTATAACTCTTATGTGAGTGGATTATTGTTATTGATTATATATAAACTGATAAGCCCCTTTACCTATCATGCTTTTTCATTTCTGATCTAGTTGATTGCTCAGTCTACAATTTCATTTCCTATTTAAAGGTTTATTCATGTAAATGTTTGTAGCATGTGGGTGGAATTAGTATTTCATGTGTAATGTTTATGGCTTACTGGAATGTGTTTGATCCCCAGTTTATCCAACTTGCATGATTCAGTTCTGTATTAGCTTGTTGTTGTTTATTTCCTCCTTGATTGATGAAGTTTTCAACCAAAACTAAAAACCAAAAACCTAAAACCTATTTTACTTAATTTTACTTTTGAGATTGTGTTGGCTTGTTCTTCTAGTAGTTTGAGAAAAAAATTTGGCACTAACAGGTAGCATTGAAAACCACAAGGAAAATTTCATGGTGTATGGATTCTCCTATAAAGAAGGCATACACTATGAAGATATAGTTGCACCCATAGCAAGATACACTTCCATAAGATCTATACTTGCATTGGTTGCAGTAATGAAATGGAAGGTACACCAGATGGATGTCAATACAACATTCTTGAATGGTGTAGTCGAAGAGGAAATGTACATGGAGCACCCACTAGGATTTGAGACACATGATAGGAATAATCATGTGTTCAAATTGAATAAATCCTTGTACGATTTGAAATAGGCACCTAGTACATGGTATGGAAGGATGGACAACTTCTCGATGAGCTTAGGATTTACCAAGAGTAAACTGGATTCCAACCTTTACTTTAAGTTTGAAGGAAGAAGACCGATCATGATCATGTTGTATGTTGATGACCTGTTTCTGACAAGAGAGGAAGAACTCATTGTATATGCAAAGAGGAATCTTGCCACTGAGTTTGAGATGAAAGAACTGGAGATGATGCAATAATTCTTAGGCATGGAGTTGTGGCAGAGTACGGATGGAATATTCCTTGCTCAAGGGATGTAGTGGAGCTTCTAAATAGATTCAAAATGTTGGACTCCAAGGCGATAACCACATCTATGGCATCGAAATTGAATACATTATGTGATGCTTTATCAGATACAGTTGATTCCATGATGTATTGTCAGATTATTGGTTCATTGATGTAGCTGACGAAAACGATACCAAACATATGCTTTGTTGTGAACACCTTGAGCTAGTTTCTGATGGATATAAGACATGTTCACTTGATAGCTACAAAGAATGTATTGAGGTACCTGAAGGGTGCAATTTATTATGGAATTAAGTATGATGCAAATCAGAAGATTAAACCGCACAATTATGTTGATTCGGATTGGGCAAGAATCGCCACTGAAATGAAGAGCACTTTATGATGTTGCTTCAATTTGGGATCTAGTATGATCTCTTGGCATAGCAGGAAGCATACCTGTGTGGCGATGAGTACAGCTGAGGTAGAATATGTTGCATATTGTTCATCTAGTTCTGAGACAGTATGGCTTTGAAAGCTATTGTCTGATTTGTTTGATATTGAGTTAGAGGCAACTTGTATCTTTTATGACAACCATATTTGAGTGAAGTTGTCAGAGAACTTAGTGTTTCATGACAAGTCTAAGAAAATTTAGATCAAGTATCACTATATCCGGTATATGGTGCAGAGAGGAGCAATGAATCTCCACTACATCGCGACAGATGAGCAGATAGTCAATGTGTTGACCAAGCTGCTAGCCAGAGTGAAGTTTGAGTACTTCAAAGAGAGACTTGGTGTTATCTAGGTCAAGGTTCCTATAAAGAGGGAGTGATGACTTCTTGCATGGAGGACGATGCAGTTTGTTCTCGGACGTAATCAATATTGACATCCTCCCTTGCTAGAGATGACGAGAAGAACAGAAGATGCAGATGCACCAGAATGAGATCTCACTTGGGAAGGAATATAGGTTGTCCCTAGATGTAATCAATCATGGCATAGTATGCAGGTTGTCCCAAGATGTAACCAATCATGTCTATTCATCCTCCAATGTAATGAGTTTTGGAGTAGTATGCAGGTTAACCCTGAATATATTGAGTATTGGAAGGTCATCCTTGGATGTAATTAGTCTTGGTGTGGTACATAGGTTATCCTTGGATGTAATGTGTCATTGAGGTTGTCCTTGGACGTAATGAGTCTTGGCATGGTACACAGGTTTTTCTTGGATGTAATCAATCATTATGTGTTCCCATGTTGGAGATGATGAGAGGTCATAAGGCACTTGGTGTGTGCTTAGGCGATTCATGAATAATGGTAGACGCAGGTCTTCATTGAGATGAAATGAATCCTAGCATGCTCCTATGTTGGTAGAACACGGGTTGACCATGGAGAGACATAATTCACTTAGTATGATCCTAGGTGATTCTCACATAGTGGTAGACACAGGTCATATTTGAGACGTAATGAGTCTTGGCATGCTCAAATGTTGGTATAACGCAGGTGTTCTATGTTATGCATCTAGGTTGTGCTCCATATGTGATGATGAGATGATGGTAGGAAACATAGATGATTGAAGTGGAAATGTAATGTATGGTCCTAGGTTGTACCTACGTGATGAATTGCTCATGGAGGTGATGAATACCTAGATGAGGACTAGGAATACACCCATCATGAAATAGGTTTGGCTCTGTAGAAACTTCCTATGACAGATAAATCCAAAAGATGTCACTATTCAATGATCAACAAGATGAGGGCTATGGAAATAGTGACAATGATGATTCAACGACGATGGCGTGACCAGATGTGTTGATGACTATGGCAAGAGAATACCTTTCTATTTAAGAGGGAGAGTTATTTTGTTTATAACTTCGGAATATAATCTAATGAATATTATCATTGTATATTTTTGTACCCTTATCAGAGATGTGTTTCCCTCCATTCAGGATGCCATTATTGTATATGGTAATTGAGGTAAACCCTCCTTTGTAATTCAGGGAAATAGTCCTCAAGTTGAATATAATAAAATGTATTTTTTATTCTTCCTATGTAAATTCAGACCTACTAGGGTAAGAGGTAGGCCCATTCATTTTTTAGGTCAATAACTTGATGTGTATAAATATGGAGGCACCCTCCCTCATTTAGACACACACTCACTCACTCAAGTTCGCATGAGGAGAGAGAGAATAACAAGGAGGCAAGAGAGAGAGAGAGGGTTGCAGAATACTTCTTATTCTTTGTTTTTTCCATCTTGTGATATTATCTTAGTGAATGAACTATTCTGAGGAAGTTTACGAGGTTTTCACCTTTATGGTTTCCCTAAGGAAAATATTTGTGTCTTATAGTATATGATATATCTTATGCATCTTGTTTTGATTGTTATTCTTTCATATAAATATCCTAATCAATTTGAATAAGATTATAAAAACTAACATGAACTACACCCTTGCATTAGATTATAAGAGAAATAAAGCAATAATCACTTTCCTATCAAGGTAGGGAAACATTTCACTAAAAAAACCTCTAATTACAACAATGATAAGAACAAAATTCCATAGCATCCTAGCTCTTTAATAGATTATCAATAGAAAAAACCTAACTACTTGTGGTGCCATCATTAAGAATTACCAAATACCTAGTAGGACTTATTCGATAAGGACCTTTTACAATTAGAAATAAATATCTAATGCACCTTATTCAAAGAGGGTCGTCACATACATTAACTGAGTAACTCTTAAGTACCCTAAATTTGTGAAATTTAGTTAGGACCCTAACAAAGTGATCACAATAGATAAAATAAATGGGGTGATGTAATAATATCATAAACATCGAATGTCCCACAAACTATACGTGTGTGCTAATCAAACATCATGCAATTCCAAAACAAGACTTACCTAGGTGTTCAACCCTCGAGACACTACATCACCCACATGGCCACAAGAATACTACCTTCAACAGAAATAATAAAACCAATTCACCCCTCATCAGTGGAATGATACATACATCTCATGTAATGCACATAACCCCAAAATTACATACCAAAATAACATAAGGTAACAAAAAGGTTTGGGATGAATAGAAAACACAAGAGAGAAACAGATACAACCTAACAAAGAACCCTTGCATTAGTGATGTCCAAATAAAGAGAAATATTCACTTGCCTCTTCGAGGGGGGAATCCTCCTATGGAAAAATCTCCAAATATAATAAAAATCCATTATCACATTACACAACATTCTACTTTGTATATAATGCATCAATAGCAAAAACCCTCACTACCTAGGGTCCCATTATTAGAGAGGGTCGACCATCTAGTGGGTCTTAATTAATAAAGAGATTATTTTACATTGAGTCACTATCAACTAACTATAAATTAGTCCCTATTCAAAGTATATGGCCCCATACATCAATAAGGTACTCCTTAGTATCATCAAAGTAAAGGGGCTAGGTTAGAACCCTTACATGTCATCTCCCTTCAAAAGAAGCCTTATATTTAAGCCTAGAAAATATTTAAGCTTTATATTGAAGCCTTATATGAGATGAGACACCTCAACATGTGTCAACCACTCATGTGGTGCTTCTTGTATCCATATTGGAACTTGAGAAAATAAAGAAAATAGAGATCTATATTCCTCATATTTTCTAGACAACACGTCTCCCACCACATTGTCTTAGCCCTATTTATATATGATCTCATAATCATACCATTTTATCTTTGTGACCTAGTTGCGTTACTATACGTGTAACAGCCTATGTTCTTAAAAATACTTCAAACTATGATCCTATGTTTTGATTTGAAAGTGTTTCCAATGAGATAGGGGCGCAAAGTTTCTACTACATGAATAATGGTCATCATCTCTTTCTCATAAGTGAATTTTTATGAATTATGATTGAACAATTGTTTACTAGTGAATGCCAAGGGGAACCTTTATTACATGAGTATTTCACATAGATTGAATCCCAACAGGTCACATTCCAGTACAATTTTTTTGTGAAATAATATTGTTAAGACCGACATGGTACACGTAATTTCTTTAAAAGTGGAAAATACTTTCTTTACAGCCGTGGTCCAAACAAAGGAATTACTTTTTAGTGGGGAAGCTATCTTCCCATAACTATGCACAATTTTTTTATAGTAATCTATGATCCTGAGGAAACTACATAAGCCTTTCAATGTTTTGGGTTGTGCCCGAGGTCTTAATTTTCTTGGGATCCACTTGCATCCCATGTTCACTAACAATCTAACCAAAATATTCGACCTCAAAATCACCAAAAGCATATTTGGACCACTTGAGAAATAATTTATTATCTCGGAGTAGTTGTAGTACTATATCAACATGCTCCACATGTACCTACAAATTTTAACTATAAATAAAGATATCATCAAATAATATGAGTACAAAGAGGTATAGGAAGGGTCTAGATATCTTTTTCATGAAGCTCTAGAAGGTGGATGGGTAATTGCAAAGTCCAAAGGGCATCACTAGAAACTCATATTGTCCTTGATTTGTGAAAAAAAATTGTCTTTGGGATGTCAACTTCCTTAATTATGATTTGGTGGTATCAAGGGTGAAGTTCAAGCTTGGTTAACCCAAAATAAAAAAAATACCATTATCATGCTCTCTTCTTGCTGGCGGTAAACCAATCGATGTTTTATATACCTAATGATGTTTGTTTATAACCTATTGCAAGTTATCATGGATTTATTTTGAGGGGTTTTCCGCAACCTACATGGCATTGAATTGTTAAATAATGCCTGTTACCACCTAAGTGTACTTAGTGGTTTTTATCAAGTGAGCCTGGTGAACCGGACATGGTTAACTTGTTCGAATTGCAAAATACCTTTGGAATTACTTCTAGGAAGTGATGGTTGTACTATATCACATGTTCATACCCCATGGGGGAATTGTATTTAATGTTCTTGCATGATAGTGTTTGTAAAATAATCGCTCTCTTAGACTTCATTTGTCAATTCGATCATCCCAGGGTGTTTTTTCCCTTGGCTATTATTGGTTGTTGAATAAACGACTGATAATTTCTGAGTTTTTCACTCCATACCTCCAAAGTTGGGGTGGTCGGCTTGACATTTAGGCCTATTGAGGTTATTAGAGTCTATGTGTCAATGCATAAACATGCTAGACATCATTTTGAGTCATATGAACATGTCTAAGTCCCCCTAGGTGTTTTTCAATTCTTCAATTTTTTAGTTTTTTCAGTGTTTTTTATTAAAATTTAATTTTTCCAAAACTTAGGCTATTTTTTAATAGTTTAATTGGAAAAATTGATTTTTTAATAAAAGTCGGCCAAATAATCGGTTTTAGTCATGTAGGTGCTCATTTTCAAGCTAAGAGCACCATGTAAACCCATGGACCCACTACTTCCTAAGTTTTGAGTGATTTTCCATCACTCAGGTCAGAAAGCCCCAAAAAATCAATTATTGATTATTTTAATTAATAAATTGATGAATAATGGAGCAAATCCAAAATCCAAAATCAGTGGATCCTCAGCCGATTTGATTGAAATCAGTCAGATCTGAAGCAGATTGACTGGATCTAACAAATCCTTGACTGAAGGAGGGGATCAAATCAGATCCAGAGTTGATCTATAGCTTTCTTCATGGGGAATTGCACCCTCTCTCTCTCATCCACAGGTGTGGACTCTTCTGGATGCTTTGTGGACTGAGGTGTCAATGTATGGGTTGATGTGTTAGCTCAATCAAGCCCCCGGTTGACAAGTAGACTCATTTCAGCTTCAGTTCTGCATTGATGAACTCTCCATCAGTTGATTTCACTTGATTCCATGAGGAATTGCGCCCCCCCTGGGCTGGATGGCCTATAATTTGTATATATCCTGCTTGAGGATCCCTCTCCCAAGATAGTTAGACCTGGACTGAAGGGATTGCCATTGTAACTCTGTATTTGATCATCATTTGTGAATAAAGAAGATTTGGAGGCTATACTGTGTAGTGCATGTGTATGTGTGGATTCTCAGTGTTATGCTGCTGATGTGGTAGCTGCAATTTCTTGCCAAATTCTGTGCTGCTTTTGTGTTCTGGCTTCAAGGATTCGACTGAATCTAGTAAGGGTTTAAACTGGGAAATCTATATTGCTTGATCTTGTTTATCCATATGATGTATGCTCAAAAATTTCAGTTATATGCTTAAATAAGGTTATTTCTATATAATCTTTCATTTTTGCTGCTTTATGCATCGATATCCAGATCTCACGAGCTGTGTGCAGGCTTGTGTTATTTAGTTGCAGGTTCCTGATTGGATGAAGGTGTGGATCTAGATTGACTCCATTCCTATCCAATAATATCAATAATCTGTCCCTTAGCACTCCACAAAAGGGCCTCCTTTCAGCTTGCTCCATTCAAGCAACGATCGGACCTTCTCTCCTCTTCTTCTCATTTCTACAAAAAATCAACATTTTTACCCGGTTACTCTGTTCGTAGCTTTGATTGTGCTTAGATATATCATATTAAAATTATTTCCAACATAGTTCTATCTTATCAAATCCTATATTCTAGATCTTGCACTTAAAAAAATTTCATAAGCATTCTAGATCTAGTTTTAGGGAAATCATCTTTTTGCATGAAAATTTAAAGAAAACTTGTAGATCACATGCATTAGATTTCCTTTCACTGTTATAATTTTTAATATTCTGCAATATCAGTGTATATTTCATTGGATTCACAAACAGCAAGCCAAGATCCCAAGGAAATCTTTCTTTCCTTGGTTCCTTTTTCGCCTGTTTAGCTAGTTTTAACTTCTTCTTTTTTGAGATAAGGTAAGATGATCCAAAGGTACTCTTAAAGTGATTTTGGGTGTATGTTATTCTAACATGATTGCTGTGTTTTATCAGGTATGACATAAAATAAATGAATCTGCTGTCCGAAGTGGCCTCAAGAGCGTTCAAATCCCCCCAGGGGTCTCCCTTTTCACTAAAATCTTAAAATTTTTGCAAAGTTGTAAGATAGTGGTTTTAGCCTGTATAAGGACCAAGAATTTTCTAATATTTCAGTTCCCTGATACTGTAACCATTAATAAATAAAATCATTTTTGGAATAGGCTCTTTCGAGCCCATTCCCCATCCCCCTTGGGGGGATTTGCGTTGGTGTCCTTTTCGTCGCATTCTGATTATTTCTTTTTTAAAATAGCATTGGTCTAATTTGTAGGGTAGTATACTTGATTTTAGTATTAATTTCATATTCCACTTTTGTTTTGCAAAGTAATCATAACACTTACCCCACGATTTCCCGATTGACCCGAAAGGGGAAAGAGATTCGTGGTAGGACTAATTAGAAAACCAGAATTGCGTATTTGTTTTATTTTTCATCTTTTATCTATCAAAAATTTTAAAATTAACCTCTCCTCAATTCCCTGATTGAGATCCACTTGGATCAAAAGAGGTTCCTGGAGGGTTTTCCTTTTAAACAAGAACACTCAATTTAAAACTTACTAAAATTGACAAGAGTTCAGTGTGTATGCTCTGCACTTGGCTGTGGTTCATCCAATCATTCAAGATATATCAAAACCATTTGGGTGACTAGTATAATTAGGACTCACTCTCCCCAACTGACAAACCATCAGGTGAAAATCCAACACCTAGATCAAACCTTTACGGTGGAAAAATACCCAAAGGAAGTGGGAACTTCTGAAAAGTGACCTCAGGGCACCAATCTCTGTCACACCCTAATGGGTGCATTACGAACAATAGCCCTAGAGACTCCATTTCAGCCCACATATTCCTTGCGGGTAGCCATGAAGGTTTAGTTTTGGACATACTCCAAGTACTCTCGGGTATATGTGGAGTCCCCCCTTAGCCTAATTTTAATCAACTCAAACTTCAAATTTAACTTAAAACATACCAAGAGGCAATCACAAAACATTCACTCCAAGCACATGCAAGCATATTGATTCTATTTTTGACTGCATTCTAAGGCACTGGTTAATTTCTTACTTTATATATATATTGTGTCTCGGCATTGTGCTTTCGTGTGTTCATCTTTTACATCTTTCCATATTTGATTTTCTATAGTTAAATTCCAAACTCCTAAGTAACTTAGTCAGTTTAAACATCACAACACTAAGTAATCATCCTTATTAACTTAATAGGTTCTACCCCCCTTGGCTTCATTAGGAGTTGAGCCTAAATAGAGGAGTCAAGAACAAGGTGATAGCCTTGACTCGAGACTTGCCCCCAAGGACACACTGAGTGGCTTGAAGATTTCTGCCACATGACCCAGGTGTGTGAAAGGCGGCAACAATTTTTGGCGCCATTGCCGGGGATAAATATTTTTATTCCCGAGTACGACTTAGCTTAACTTTTTTCTAAAACAACTAAAAGGATAAAAAACTTTTGATTGATCTAGTCTTTAAAAAACATAAAAATTAAAACTCGATCCATCTGGTGACTCCACTGTCTAACATCCCTTCAAGAATTTCTACCCGAAGAAACTGCCGACAATTATTCAATCCTCTCCCTGATCCTAAAAGGTTTATTAGGGAAAGATTGAATAAGCATACTTCTCGTAGAAACCTTTAAGATTTAGGAGACCAATCCCTGTCAGATATCCATCACATATTTGTAGAGAGTCATACCTTCCAATCTCAAGAAATGACGGAATTTTACAAACCCCTTGACTTTTCTCAGATAGCAGGTGCTCCTCATGAAATTCCAAATGATGCTATCAAGAATCTCCCCATGTTCGAGGGAAATAATGCTACCACTGCCAAGACTCATCTCCAAATGTTTGAAAGGCACCTGGTCAGTTATTGCAATAGTGCTGCCGCTGACCATGAAGATGTCAAAATGAAGCTCTTTGCTTTATCCTTAGAGGATGATGCTGCGGAGTGGTATGGCGACCTTGGTGATGATTCATATAAAACCCTTAATGAATTCCTAGAAGGTTTTAAAAAGAAATGGGGGGAAAAGAAAGAACCAAGACATTTGCTTGCTGCCCTTCATAATATAAAGAAGATGGAAAATGAAACCATTGACGAATTTAATACTAAGTTCAGACGTGTGGTTGCGGACCTCCCTAGAGAAATAAAGCCAAGGTATGCCTCCATCCTCATATCTTACATCGAATCTTTCACTGGGGATTTGAGGTACCAGTTAAGGGACAAAGATCCGACCGATCTAAAAACTGCTCAGGATCTGGCTGAGAAAATAGAAAGGAATATGCAATCTTCAGGCAAATCCAACATTCCAGGTTACACTAGGGGAAACACTTCATACAACAAAGAGATGGGAAAGGCCGTTGAATTAGAGGAAAAAGAAACCTCTAAAGACCCCATGGAAAAGGTAACTAGCCTATTTGAAAAAGTGATGACTAGTCAAAACCAATTCATGACAAACCAATCTGTACAATTGAATAATATTCAGAACAGAATAGTCACAATGGAGACAAATAATGGACCTAGGAATTTTCAGTCAAAATAGAATCAAGTGTATCAAAAGAAGTTTCCTCAGCAAGAGCCTAGGATTCCAAACCAGTTAGACTCAACTAACCTGGTAGATGAAGTAATTCCATGGTGTAGACCTTGTGAGCAATTCCACCCAGAAAACACTTGCTACATAGCAAACCAAGTTATAGAACATGGGATGGCGGTGGTCAGTAATCAGGAAACAACATCAGGCGAGTCTGATCATGTCTACATGGTAGGCCAAACCTATCCTCTATCAAACCAGCATTGGCAACAGGCCACGGATTACGGTTTTGAGAAGGATCTCCTGTCTAACTTTTATGGTGTAATGCCTCCTCCGGAAGCAATTAAGGAAATGAAGGAGGCCAGGTTCAAGGGAGCTATGTATCAAAGAAGAGAGAAGCCATCACCATCTAAACAGTACAAGCCAAAGGTAACCACTCTTCCCCTCCTAGATCCTCCTATTTTCCCTGAGTCAAATATTGATATGGGAGAATGGATAAGTAGTGCTAAGATTCATGTTTATGCAACTGATGTCCTTAAAATTCTCAGTCAAAAAGAAAAGTTGTTGAAAGCCTTAGAGGATAGTTAAAGTAAAACTCATAATATTATCTAAGAGGATCCTCTTCCTAATAATAATGCTATATTTGAAGCTGAACATATTGAACCCATAGATATGCCCATAGTCCTCAACAGTGTTGATCCGAGAAGAGAAGATCACCCACCTTTTTATGTCACCCTCTTAGTTGATAAACTTCTCCTTCATAACTGTATGTTAGATTCAGGTGCTTCATAAATGTCATGACAAGAAAAGTAATGGAGCAGCTAAATCTAAGGTTCGCCCGACCCTACCACAATGTTTGTGCCATGGATGCAAGAGAAGTTGAAGTGGTAGGGATAATCTTAAATTTACAAGTTAAGTTGGATAAATATCCTGATATCGACATGTCGATGGATGTGGTGGTCATAGATGTTCCAGATAATTGGGGTATGTTGTTATCCAGAAAATGGGCCACAACTCTTGGTGGGCACATTCAAATGGATTGGACATATGCTACTATACCTACATCAGAGAACACTAGGGTGATTCTCCACAGAGAAAAGCTGAGGAAACGGCATGTAGAAAACCCTAAGAAGCCCAGAAATGAATTTGTTCATTTCACTGATAATTTTGGAAACTATGCTATTTTGTCAAATTTCATGGCCCCCATTAAGGAAAACATTAAAAATGAAAAGATCGATGAAGTTTGGAAAATGTACTTTGACGAGGCTTATTCCAAAACTGGAAAGGGTGCGGGCATCGTGATCATCTCTCCTTCAGATAAAATCTACAACTTTGCGTTCAGGTTAGAGTTTGAAGCATCAAACAATGTAGCTGAGTATGATGCATTGCTCATAGGGTTAGAAACCGCTAAAGATATGGGCATAAAGATGTTGAACATAAAGGGTGATTCAGACTTAGTTGTCCTCCAGATTAAGAATCAGTATCAATGCAAAAATGACAGACTAAGAAAGTATAGGAATGCCACATGGGACACTATGGAATGGTTTGATGTGCTTAACATTCAAAAGGTCCATAGGGAAATGAATGGGTTAGCAGATAAATTAGCAGTAGCAGCATCCACCCTCCAGCCATCAGATGAAATGATTAATGGGAATGGAAAGATGGAAATCAATTTCAGACCTTCAATTCTAGATAATATAGACCACTGGCAGGTTTTCAAAGATGATGAGCAACTTTTGAGATTCATCCACAATCTACAAGAGTTTGAGGGTTGCAAAATCAGTTATCAGCAGGAAGGTAAAGAGTATAAGGAGTGTGAGGATAATGAAAGGAATCACATCCCGAGTAGCCTTATAGATTTCAAGAATCTTTTCGATCGTCGGGATCATCATAAAAAACAAAAAGAAGAAATAAAAATTGGGAATTATATGGAAATAAACATAGGAACTGACAAGGATCCCAAGTTAATAAAAATTGGAAAATGTACTTCGAAAAAGGAAAGAAACAACTTGATCAACCTAATCAAAGAGTATAGAGATGTGTTGGCATTTAGTTATGATGAGCTTAAAGCCTATAGGGAGGATGTGTTTCAACACACTATTCCCCTCACAGAAGAAGCTAAGGAGGTCAAACCTTTCCGACAAAAACTTAGGCGAATAAATCCTAAGTTGACCCCCATAGTGCAAAAGGAACTTCAGAAGATGCTAGCAGCAGGGATCATAGCACCTGCAAGGCCATCATCTTGGTTTTCCAACTTAGTTGTTGTTAGAAAGAAGAATGGGTCAATTAGAATATCTATATATTTTAAAAATCTGAATACATCATGCCTCAAATATAATTACCCATTACCTGACATGGAAACTTTGCTTCAAAGAGTAACAGGATCAGGAATGATGTCCATGTTGGATGGCTTTTCCAGTTATAACCAGGTGTTGGTAAATAAAGAAGATCAACATAAGACTACATTGACCACACCTTGGGGTACCTATAAATTTCTAAGAATGCCTTTTGGCTTATTGAATGCTGGTGCCACCTTCCAAAGAGCCATGGATTTTGCCTTCAAAGAACTTATAGGCAAAATAATTGAAATATATCAAGACGACTTAACTATTTTTTCAAAATAAATATCTGACCACATAAGTCATCTTAGGCAAGTTTTTATAAGATGTCGAAAATATGGTATTTCCTTGAATCCCACCAAGTCAATCTTTGGAGTTGATGAAGGAAAGTTTTTGGGGCACATCATTTCTAAAGATGGTGTCAAGGTTGATCCTGAGAGGGTTGAAGATATTAATAAATTCCCCCTGCCTCACAATCTAAAATCTCTCCAATCCTTTAATGGTCAAATCAATTTCATAAGAAGATTCATCCCAAACTTAGCAGAATTAATGAAACCTCTACAAAAGCTATTAAAGAAAGATGTTAAGTTTGAGTGGACGGATGAAGGGAAAGTTGTATTCAAGTCCATAAAAAATTCCATATCCATGTCCCCGATATTGACTAGTCCATATTATTCCAAAGAATTCCAGATATTCTCCTTTGCCTCAGAAGACACCATTGCCAGCGTTCTACTTCAAAAGAATAAGGAGGGACAAGAGAAACCCATAGCCTTTATGAGTAGAGCCTTACAAAATTCAGAATTGAAGTATACCATGATGGAGAAATAGGCCTATGCTCTTGTCAAGTCCCTTAAACATTTTAGAACTTATATAGGTTACTCCAAAATCATTGGATATGTACCCCATGCAGCTGTTAAAGATATCATGTCCCAGCAGGATTGTCTAGGAATCAGGGGTAAATGGGTTTCAAAGATTCAAGAATATGATTTGGAGATAAAAACTACTAAATTAATTAAGGGACAGGATCTTGCCAAGATTTTGACCCAAGGAAATGTAAAGGCTTTAGGAATAATCTACCAAAGTAGAAATTCAGAGCAAAGTGTATCAGACGAGCTTCAGAGATTAGAATAGCACCCCTGGTACACCGACATCATATTTTTCCTCTGCAACCTTACATGCCCCGATCACTCACTTGGCCATAAAAGAAGGGCATTAAGGTTAAAGGCAACTAAGTATTGTTTGACCAAAGATGGTTTGGGTTGGAGAAACCCCGATGGTTTGATACTTAGATGTGTCAATGAACCTGAGTCCAAGAAACTCATGGTTGAGTTCCATTCAAGATTTTGTGGTGGAAATTTTGTAGCAAAAACAACTGCCCACAAAATCCTTAGAGCAGGCTACTATTGGTCAAACCTATTTTCATATGTTCACAAGGCTGTCAGAGTTTGTTTTCCCCCATTGTTAGTTATTCACCGGAAAGCAACAAATGAGAGCCTTGCCTCTAAATCCAATAGTAGTCCAAGCCCCTTTCCAGCGGTGGGGGCTTGAATTCATCGGTAAGTTCAAGGATAACTCGAGTAATGGTTACTCTTGGAATCTTAGCGCCACTGATTATTTTACCAAGTGGGTAGAGGTGATACCCACCAAGAAGGAAACCAATGCTATAGTCGTGGACTTCTTAGAAGATAAGATTATCATGAGATTCGGTGTGACAGCTAGAATAATCATGGATAACGGCCCATGCTTTGTTTCTTCCGAGATGTCATATTTCTGTTTCAAGTACGGCATTATGCTATCTCACTCATTTAATTACTATCCCCAAGGAAATGGTCTAGCAGAATCAAGTAACAAGAACTTAATGACCATAATCAAAAAAATTGTGGGCGACAATAAAAAGGCTTGGGATAGCAAAATCAAATTAGCATTATGGGTCGACAGGATCACTAAGAAAATTTCAACCGGGAGGAGCCCTTTAGCACTAGTCTATGGCCTTGATGTCACCTTACCAGTCCATCTAAAGCTTCCAGTTTATCAGCTCCTCCAGACATTTAGCTCAGATCAAGAGGCCATCCAGAATAGAATAAACCAGTTGATCGAGCTAGATGAGAGCAGAAGAGACTCTCTTGACCATAGTATCAAAAATTCAGACAAGGTCAAGAGAGCCTTTGATAAGTCTACCCGGCCAGGGTCCTTCCAAGTAGGTGACATGGTTCTACGTTGGGACAAATGATGGGAAAAACCTGGGAAACATGGAAAGCTCGACAACCTGTGGTTGGGACTGTACATCATCGATGAAATAGTAGGAACGAACTCCTTCTACCTAAATGACTTGGAAGGAGAAAGATTGAGCTTACCAGTGAATGGTTTCCTCCTCAAGCTGTTTTTCGCCGAGACAGTTTGATGCCTTTAGTGGCATCGGTGGTTTCAGGGCCAATTTCTAAACCTTTCCCTGCATGTATTTCTAAATTGTATATATCATATTGTTGTATCATAGATATTGTTGTATTATAGTTATTTTGTACCATGTTGAAAATTTTCCTTTGTATATTAGTTTTTGTAAAATATTCCTTTTTGCACATTATAGATTAATTATGTACATTAGTTTGTTTTTATTGCTATTTTTTCTTATATATACATGTTACTGACAAACTCTAATTGCCTTGCAGGACCCATAGATTCTAGAGTTCTCACATCCTCTATTTTGAACAGAAGATCAGTTAGAGAATGTGTCCCAGATGGAGCCAGAATGTTACCACCTAAGTGTACTTAGTGGTTTTTATCAAGTGAGCCTGGTGAATCGGACAGGGTTAACTTGTTCGGACTACAAAAGACCTTTGGAAGTACTTCTGGGAAGTGTTGGTTGTACTATATCACATGTTCATACCCCATGGGGGAATTGTAATAAATGTTCTAGCATGATAGTGTCTGTAAAAGACTCAGTCTCTTAGACTTCATTTGTCAATCCGATAAGCCCAGGGTGTTTTTTCCCTTGGTTATTATATGTTGTTGAATAAACGACTGATAATTTCTGAGTTTTTCACTCCATACCTCCAAAGTTGGGGTGGTCGGCTTGGCATTTAGGCCTATTGAGGTTATTAGAGTCTATGTGTCAATGTATAAACATGCTAGACATCATTTTTGAGTCATATGAACATGTCTAAGTCCCCCTAGGTGTTTTTCAATTTTTCAATTTTTTAGTTTTTTCAGTGTTTTTTATTAAAATTTAATTTTTCCAAAACTTAGGCTATTTTTTAATAGTTTAATTGGAAAAATTGATTTTGTAATAAAAGCGGTCCAAATAATCGGTTTCAGTCATGTAGGTGCTCATTTTCAAGCTAAGAGCACGATGTAAACCCATGGACCCACTACTTCCTAATTTTTGAGTGATTTTCCATCACTCAGGTCAGAAAGCCCCAAAAAATCAATTATTGATTATTTTAATTAATAAATTGATGAATAATGGAGCAAATCCAAAATCATAAATCAGTGGATCCTCAGCCAATTTGATTGAAATCAGTCAGATCTGAAGCATATTGACTGGATCTGACAAATCCTTGACTGAAGGAGGGGATCAAATCAGATCTAGAGTTGATCTACAGCTGTCTTCATGGGGAATTGTGCCCTCTCTCTCTCCTCCACATGTGTGGACTCTCCTGGATGCTCTATGGACTGAGGTGTCAGTGTATGGGTTGATGTGTTAGCTCAATAAAGACCTCGGTTGACAAATAGGCTCAGTTCAGCTTCAGTTCTGCATTGATGAACTCTCCATTAGTTGATTTCACTTGATTCCATGAGGAATTGCACCCCCCCTAGGCTGGATGGCCTGTAATTTGTATATATCCTACTTGAGGCTCCCTCTCCCAAGCCAGTTAGAGTTGGACTGAAGGGATTTCCATTGTAACTCTGTATTTGATCATCATTTGTGAATAAAGAAGCTTTGGAGGCTATACTGTGTAGTGCATGTGTATGTGTGGATCCTCAGTGTTATGCTGCTGATGTGGTAGCTACAATTTCTTGCCAAATTCTGTGCTGCTTCTGTGTTCTGGCTTCAAGGATTCGGCTGAATCTAGTAAGGGTTTAAACTAGGAAAGCTAGATTGATTGATATTTTTTATCCATATGATGTATGCTCAAAAATTTCAGTTATATGCTTAAATAAGGTTATGTCTGCATAATCTTTCATTTTTGTTGCTTTATGCATCTATATCCAGATCTCACGAGGTGTGTGTAGGCTTGTGTTATTTAGTTGTAGGTTCCTGATTGGTTGAAGGTGTGGATCTATATTGACTCCATTAATATCCAATAATCTCAAGGATATGTCCCTCAGCACTCCACAAAAGGGCCTCCTTTCAGCTTGCTCCATTCAAGCAACGATCCGACCTTCTCTCCTCTTCTTCTCATTTCTACAAAAAATCAACATTTTTACCCGATTACTCCGTTAGTAGCTTTTATTTTTCTTAGATATATCATATTAAAAGTATTTCCAACATAGATATATCTTATCAAATCCTATATTCTATATCTTGCACTTAAAAAAGTTTCATAAGCATTCTAGATCTAGTTTTAGGGAAATCGTCTTTTTGCATGAAAATTTAAAGAAAACTTGTAGATCGCATGCATTAGATTTCGTTTCGCTGTTATAATTTTTAATATTATGCAATATCAGTGAATATTTCATTGGCTGCACAAACATCAAGCCAATATCCCAAGGAATGCTTGCTTTCCTTGGTTCCTTTTTCGCCTGTTTAGCTAGTTTTAACTTCATTTTTTTTTAGATAAGGTAGGCTGATCCAAAGGTACTCTTCAAGTGATTTTGGTTGTATGTTATTCTAACATGCTCACTTTATTTTATCAGTTCTGACAGAAAATAAAGGAATCTTCTGTCCGAAGTGGCCTCAGGAGCGTTCAAATCCCCCCAGGGGTCTCCCTTTTCACTAAAATCTTAAAATTTTCGCAAAGTTGTAAGATATTGGTTTCAACCTGTATAAGGAACAAGAAGTTTCTAATATTTCATTTCACTTATACTGTAACCATTAATAAATAAAATCATTTTTGGAATAGGCTCTTTCGAGCCCATTCCCCATCCCCCCTGGGGGGATTTGCGTCAGTGTCCTTTTCATCGCTTTCTGATTATTTATTTTTTAAAATAGAATTGATCTAATTTGAAGGGTAGTATACTTGGTTTTAGTATTATTTTCATATTCCACTTTTGTTTTGCAAAGTAATCATAACACTTACCCCACGATTTCCCGATTGACCCGAAAGGGGAAAGAGATTCGTGGTAGGACTAATTAGAAAACCAGAATTGTGTAATTGTTTTATTTTTCATCTTTTATCTATCATAAATTTTAAAATTAAACCCTCCTCGATTCCCCGATTGAGATCCACTTGGATCGAAAGAGGTTCCTAGAGGGTTTTTCTTTTAAACAAGAACACTCAGTTTAAAACTTACTAAAATTGACAAGACTCCAGTGTGTATGCTATGCACTTGGCTGTGGTTCATCTGATCAGTCAAGCTGTATCAAAAGCATTTGGGTGAATAGTATAATTAGGACTCACTCTCCCCAACTGACAAACCATCAAGTGAAAATCCAACACCTAGATCAAACCTTTACGGTGGCAAAATACCCAAAGGAAGTGAGAACTTCTGAAAAGTGACTTTGGGGTGCCGATCTCTATCACACCCTGATGGGTGCGTTATGAACAATAGCCCCAGAAACTCCATTTCATCCCACATATTCCTTGCGGGTAGCCGTGAAGGTTTAGTTTTGGACATACTCCAAGTACTCTCAGGTATATTTGGAGTCCCCCCTTAGCCTAATTTTAATCAACTCACACTTCAAATTTAACTTAAAACATACCAAGAGGAAATCACGAAACATTCACTCCAAGCACATGCAAGCATATTGATTCTATTTTTGACTCCATTCTAAGGCACTGGTTAATTTCTTACTTTATGTATATATTGTGTCTCGGCATTATGCTTTCATGTGTTCATCTTTTACATCTTGCCATCTTTGATTTTCTATAGTTAAATTCCAAACTCCTAAGTAATTCAGTCAGTTTAAACATCACAACACTAAGTAATCATCCTTAGTAACTTAATAGGGTCTACCCCCCTTGGCTTCGTTAGGATTTGAGCCTAAACGGAGGAGTCAAGAACAAGGTGGCAGCCTTGACTCGAGACTTGCCCCCAAGGACACACCGAGTGGCTTGAATATTTCTGCCACGTGACCCAGGTGTGTGAAAGGTGGAAACAATGCCAAAGTTTCATTTCTTCAATAACTTCCCCATACGATGAAAGTTGATGATTTCATAGGAGCTTAAATGAAGCTCTGTGAGGGTGTGTGTATGAATTGTCATAATAAAGGCCATGTATAAATTATTGAAATACATGGTGACTATCCCTAAGGTGCATATCCATTATTCCCCAAAAATTATATCACAACCACCCATCTCTATCACAAACATATGAGTTTTGAGATGATAGTCCCCCGATTGGGGTTTCACATTTTCACATCTACCTCCACATTTCATTACACCGACAGTAGCGAGGTGATATACAACCCAGTATGGGGGAGATGTTGTCACATAACATAATGTAATGCATAACAATATATAAATTAGAAAAAAAAAGTAATTAAAAATCCATGCCTGCTCATAAAATTAAAAATTAGAACCGAATAAGTAATTAAAAAATGCATGTAGGCTCATAAAATTAAAAATTAGAACCAAATAAATAATTCAAAAATCCATGTTAAACTTGGATTTACCAAGCACCAAAAGGATAAAAATTCTTAAGGTGTAAATTTTTTTAAACATGTAAAAAAATTAACATAAAAACATTTACACCTCAAGAAATTGGATCCCTCCCGGTGCTTGTTAGATCTGGATTTAAGATGGATATATGTTGGTCACACCTTTAATTATATAACATAATTTGAAATTTTTGCACTGAGTGGACATAGCAATGGGATTCTTCAACCATAGGTTTATGAATAAAATTGTGGGCGATTCCATTGTCAACCAAATAAATCACTTTTAAGTGCTTGATTTTAGGAATAAGTTTTAGGTTTTGTCAGAACAGAAACGCTAGATAAAGCATGAAGGGAGATTAGGGGTTATTCCTAACAAACGTTTTCCTCCATTAATGTTGGCATGCTAGGGTCATTGTTGGCTAGTTGTAACTTAGAGGTATCTTCTATAGTGGTTTATTTTGATTGGAGAGAGCAGATGATGTCATTTTTAAAATATTTTATGTTCTTTACATTTATGACTAGGGACATACTTCTCATCACAATTATAGTAGAGTTTGCACCTTTGATGCTCTATATTTTCTGTTGGAGACAGTGGTTGGACCTTCAAGGTCTGAGTAAGGAAAGTGTTTCGAAGAGTGAGTTGTGAAGGGAAAGAGTGGGGCATAAAAGAGGGACTTTTGTCTTGTGTATTTATTATTATCGTTGCTTCTTGAGCTCGATCAAAGGCCTCCAACCACGTAGTGGGTTTTTTCATCTTGAATTATGCTCTAATATATTCCTTAAGGCAATTAATGAAGAATTATTTATAAATAGAATTAGTTAATCCATATATATATATATATATATTGATAGGTGCTCAAAGGTTGTGATAAAGTCTACTACTGACCATGTTTGGTGCAACTTGGTCAATTGCCCCGAAAAAATGTGTAACTCTCTCGAAACAAGCATAAATGGCTTTAACAAACTGAATCCATGCGATGTAGACCCCGTTTTTTTATGTCATTCCCACCATTACCATCATTACAGGTCCAAGTAAAACACCCCAACTTTAAGCTTCATCATGTCATCAATAATTACATGTCGGGAAAAGTAGTAATCCATTTGGGTGACCCAAACAGAGGAATCAAAACGATCAAACTTATTCATGTCCAATTTAGGGAAGCGGTTCCAATTATTATCAATGATAGTAATTTTATGGATGTGAGGACCTCAAAGGAGCTAGTTATGGTGCAACTCACCTTTTTAAAAATATTCATCACTAGTGATTTCTATGTATGGTTTATCCATTTTTTATTAGTTGGAAGCAAGTGAGTTATTAATTGATTGAGTTGTTCTTGCATAATCACCAGAGGGACACTTTATTTTGCAGGGGTGTGACTTGCACCTTTATTGTGGAAATATCTTGATCTTGTTGAGTAGTAATGTCTTTGAGTTTAGTAATGTCTTTGAGTTGTGCTTGAAGGGTATTGATCATCCATTTGGCAAGTCACTTATCAAATGGCATGGTGTTCGAGTGAGTCTTCATGATGTACAAGAGTGCTCCCAAAAAGAGTATTGAGGAGCATACCACCATGATCAACATCATGTAAGGAGTATAATGAGGTATTTCATACACAATGGTGTGGTCGAGTTCACTAAAAAAATGTTGTTATCCTAATGGAAATGGTGAAATAAACATGAAATAGGGAGTCTTTTGAGATAGGTCTCTTGTAAGGGACAACTAAGATCCAAACATTTTTATTTTTATACGCATGTGGGATTGTTAGTCCCTATAGAATATGATTGCATTGATAGAACTACCAAATTCCTTTTGGATTAAAAAAATTATAAATTTCACTAGTCGGTCATACAGGTTAAGGTTTCCAAGGTCCTAAGTACAAGGGGATGTTAGGAGTTATATCACTTTGATATACTTGTAGGCTCCAACAATGTTACTAAACCCAATCTCTCAGGTCACTAACTAAGGAAGCTCAACTGTGCCATTAGTCAAGGCTACCTTACCAACCAGGTACTAGAGATTAATATTCTCAATTGATGTGCTCAATTTCAATATAGCAGCAAGACTATTGATCAGATTATCTAAAGTTGGTTTTAGGTTTCCTAAGGGACTTCCGATATACTCAAGGGTGGATGCAAGTGAAATTGTGTATATATTTTTTTCTAATGTGGTAGTACTCAAAGGGGTACAAATAATAGTTACAAGGGTGTTCATATTGGGGAAACCTCTTGTATTTCCTGCAACTAGTCTTCCCCAATTGTAGTTTTACCCACCAAATGATATATTTCTACGTTATTTAAGATGTTGGAACACGACTCTAGCCTAAAATAACAATAAAAAAATCTAATTTTTTGTACATGCTTGGCCTATGAAGGTGCTATTATACTACTTATAATGTACTTAACCCTATAATTACATAACAAAATAATAGAATGTAATAAAAGGCTAGAGTTAAATTTAAAAAAAAATAAGATATAGATAGATAGAACCTAAGAAATAACCCTTGTATTAGTGATGTCCAAAGGAGAGAGTAGTATTCACTTACCTCTTCAACAGGGAAACATCCTATGAGAAGATATCCAAATACAATAATAATCCTTAATCACATTACACAACCTTGTTATCTATATAGAATTCATCAATAACAAAAACCTTAACTACCTATGGCCCCACTATTAAAGAGGGTCAACTATTTGGATGGTATTAACTAATAAAGAGATCATTTTACATTGAGTAACTATAAACTAACTATCTAATAGGCCTTGTTCAATGGATATGGATTCATAAATCAATTAGCTACAAAGTAGAGGGGTTAGGGTAGGACCCTAAAATCCCATGGATTTAAGGGAATACCCCTGTCTCCACATACTTGGATCATAGATACACCCTAAAAATTTGCTCAAGTCACCTTGTTGGGGACCAAACAAGAAACATAATAAACATGATAACCTTGAAGAATATAACCAACAATAGTCAAATTACCTACAAATTGGATATCCTTATGGTTCCAAATATGAAGCTTGATTTGAAGCCTCTAAAATAACAAATCCCACATAAATACTAGAGAAGAACCAACCCCAAAAGGAATACCTAAATACCAGATAATGCCCCTCATAAAATAGAAGAATAGGATGCATGAATCAAATATGATAGTGAATACAACCTAACTAAGCAAGAATATGTCTTGTGAACATGTTGAGCAAGCAATAACACCCCTCAATTTTCTTATGAAGAAGAAAATAAATGGCCCCTTTGAAATTTTACCTTTTTTTAGCCTCCTCCCAATATAGTGTTCTTTATTACATGACGTGTATTCTCAATTGTGTTTGGTGTTTCAAGCATCACTCACACTCATTATGGTTTGGGTGCCTTATACTTTTGGATTTGAAAGGTATATATGATTTTTTCTTGTCATACTTTCATGTTTGTAAAATTTTTTGTATCACATTGTTTGAAAACCTCAATCTCATAGTTTCATGTTTTTAAAATTATTTGTATCACAATGTTTGACAGCCTCAATCTCATACTTTCATGTTTGTAAAATTGTTTGTATCACAATGTTTGACAACCTCAATCTAATATGTATTGCAAATTCTATGATTCTCAACCTCATGACACATCATGAGTTTCCTAACTTTCATAAGTGTGATACATCGTGGGCCCCATGAGTTTTCAATATGTGACATGTCACATATGTTAATCCCTCACCCTCGAGACATTTTGTAGGTGTGAGATACCTCAAACTTGTTATACATCATGAACCTCATGACCTCATTCTCGCAATGCATGACATTTACGACAACCCTCAACCTTGCAATCAGCAAAGGAATTTGACGGGCAAATTTCCTATCATGAGGTGATTTCCCAAAAAATATGGTCAAAAAAACAAAAAACCGTCATGATTTTGTTTAAAAAGTGTCAAAACAGGTTACAAAGTTGTCAAAACCATCAAACTTGATGAATTATTTATGGTTCCAATTCCTACATTGCTTGCAATATATTTCAAGGTGGACATACTTCAATAGTGTGACACATGGTAGACCTTGTACCACATGCTCCATGCTCCTCTCATTTATTATAAGTCACAAACTTTGAGGCCTTCATAGTTTCAGTACATAAAACTTTTTTACTCTCCTCATAGTCATTATACACCTGCATGTGTCACATGTTCCAATCATCTCGACCTTGCGATGAGGCTTATGCATCACAATATCAAGCCCTCACTATTGTGATACACAATGCTACCAATTTCCCTCCAACCTGTGGCAAGGAATCACACATTATTTTCCAGATGGAAATATAAAGTGTTATATAGTATTAAGGGACAAGTTTTAGATTATGCATTTTGAAAATATAAAAGGAAAATGTGCTACCATGTTCCCACCAATGATTCCCAGAAGATTTGAACACCCACCACTTGTCACAACTAATATGGAGAGATGAGTCCAATCAATCATCTAGGGAACGAGTCTGTCCATACCCATTTGTAATTTACTATCCATCCCTAGTATGTATTGATTTTCTCCATATCATGTTCCAATTAGCTATTCCAGGTTAAGCAAAATTTTAAAAATTACATGTAGAAATAATTTTCTTTATTGGGGTAATTTTATAGTTTTTTTATCACTCCCCCAACCTAGATATTGTCCCATGTGAAAATGTGATTAACCATGAATTGGTTCCATAAAAAAATATAAAGGGTTGTCATAGTATCATTTGGTTTGACCGAAGCTTATATATACTTACCTAAATCTGATTTAAAACCCCTTTTGCATTGACTAGGATTTATAAAATTACCTCTCCCCTCGACTGTGTGAAGCCTGAGGGCCAAGAAATGGTGAATAAATGTTGATGTTAGGACTATGATTGACCTCAAATTTTGTGCTTGCAATGGAGAGAAACCTATGGTTATTAATTCTTTCTATTGGGTGCATCAAAACACCTTATTGATGCTCCATTAGTACACAAGAAACCTATTTACCCAAACCCATTTCCTATCCTTAAATTGAGCTTAGGGGATATTACACTCAATCCATATTATACTTGAATCAAATACTATGCAATGAAAGATTGAGTAACATCATGTTTATGAATTTTAGAGTGTCCTTCCTTAAGGACTCACTAGTTGAACTTTCCAAACCCCATGACATACATTTCACATTGACATTCCTAATCCCACTTTGCAAATTATCTCAAGAAGCCATACTTACTCAAAATATATGATCCAGGGAAGGGAGTAAGAATTATGATGTATTTTGTTATAGCTGATTTTACCACACCTGGTTGATCACACATTTATGGCCTTCCCTGTCCCTCTGTAGACTCTTTGGACCCCATCGACTTATATTATACTTTGATGTTCCAAGATCATCCCAAAAAATCACTTGTTTATACCTATACGCGACTTTTAAATCCATACTCACATGTATACGAAGATTTTGACCTCAAAGCCGCATACATCAGGATGTGTGCATAAAGACAAATATTTTGGAGTTTTTCTCATATGAGTCTGAATATCCTGCCTCTTGGCCTTCCATATTCCTTGAGAGCGCTTGGATTCGACCCTTAATTACCTCTTTGGAGAACTATATATTGGGCCTCTTAGATACATTGAAGGAGGATAAATTGAAGAGTAAGGAAACTATAGTTCATTGTTGCCTCAGTTTTTCTTATACTTGAGTCTACATCCCTTTTTCCCTTGGATCACATAGTGTTCTTCCCAATCTTTCCTTTTATTTGTGAGCTTGCTATTAAGATATGGAGGATTGAAGTGGTGGAGGCCCGGGTGGAGGACTCGATTTCTCTGGTTCGCAGAAGTGCCGACAGATTTTGTCACTATTGTATCTCTGATTTATTAATAGAAATATATTTTCCTGTCCAATTGATGTGCATTTGAATATGAATATTGAATCCATGGATGTATTTACTTGCTTATACATGATTGATTCTATATGCTATATTAGCTCTAACACATTTATATATATCATGCTTTGTTTGTTTGTTGTTGTCGAGAGAAAATTATAATTGCAATTGCATTGGAAAATCTCAATGGGGATCTACTTCAACCTTCCAGAATAAAGTAAGATTCTATATCTCTTAGTGTTAGATTTTCTTACTACTCTTGCATATTGGGAAATATTGATTTCTAGTGGCATATTGTCTGTTGTGGTACCCCCAATCCATAGGAAGTTTCTCTCTGTAATAGAATTGGTGACTCCGTTGGGGAGGTTCCTAGTTGTTTTTCTTTGGGGATTGGGTATACAATGTGCTTGAATTTCTCTTTATTTCTCTTTTTTTGTGTCCAGTCAGGAGGTATGTTTTCCCAGTAGTGTCCTTTAGGAGTAATTTGATCTTGGCTTATAATTTTTCCCTCTTTTTCTTCCTGTACGCGAGTATTTTCATTACAGTTGCGTATACATGTGGTTTTCTCTTGAATTCCTGCATATGTACGCAAGTTTACTTGATATAGTTGTGTATGCTTTTGTTTTGAGCTTTATTTGGAGGATTGAGTGTTGCTAGGTGAGTTTTGATTATTATTGAGTCTTCTTAGGCATTGTTGGTGTCTATATACATCCTCTGTTTCTGACCAGAGACCCCTTTTGATTTATTTTTATTTAGATTCTGTTCCTGTCATTCATTTTTTCCTTTTTGTTTTGGGATTAGTGCATTAGGTCTCTTTTATCTTGGTGCCTTGCTTGGCTATTGTCTATGAGAGATTGCACGGTTTGAGAGTTGTAGGGTCTATTATTGCTTTTTATATCTCATTTAATTCAAAAAATACAAAAATATTATTTGTTTGCATACTTATGCATTCTTGCATTTTTGCACTTGCATGGTACTTGCATTAGGTTTTCTTATTGAATTATAGTCAAATTTTCATTTAGGAATGATTTCATTCTCATTTGAAGGAAAAAACTTGCGTCTCATGTAGTGGCATACCCTATTTTTCATTCTACAAAATTGCACTTGGCATTGTTTATTAGGTGTGCACATTTATTTCACTGCTGAGTCACAATATCATTAGTTGCAAAACCATTTCCCTTTGAGTAATCACAACCATTAAAATCAACACTTAATTAAAATGAACTACACATTTTTATTTTATAGGGTTCACCAACAAGATTAGGATTTAGAGTCTTGGAATAGTTCATTGTGAGTCAATTCTCCAAGACTACTAAACAAAATAATTGGGTGTCTGTCCAAGTCAGAGTGAGAAATCCTTGGTATAATTAGTGTTTCTCAAGAAGCTCCTCTTACATAGGAGTCAAGCATGAGCCAACACACATGATTGTGATTGGGATAGACCTTGGTCACTTTCGTGAGCGCAAGTGATATTTACAGGATTGTATTCGTATATGGGGTCTTTTGTGGTACCAGTTGGTGCTTTTGAGCTTCGGATTTGATACTTTTCCCATATGGTCGATCCTTCCTGCAAATGTCCACCTAAACATTGATTATATTGGGGAGAACTTAGTTTCCTTACCTAGGTATTGCAGGGGGTACTTGCATAGGTTATTATGTAGGTGTCATGGCCAGGTAGGGGTCGGACAGCACAGTCGCTTTGCACGTTGAAGATGAGGGCCACTATAATTGGTTACGAAACTCTATTTGTAGTGTATGGGAGTCTCAAGTAACTCCTAGGTGAGGCATACCTGCTGCATTTAGGAGATCAGATATCCTCTCCTTGGTTTGCTTGTATTTTGGCTGTATATTTTATTAGGAGTGTGTTCTATGTACTCTATATTTCTTAGGGTTGCGTAGTTAAATTGTGTCCTTTTATTTTGTTGAGTCATAGTGGATCTGGGTGCAGAACTCTACCATTCTCATCGTTTAGCAGGACTTCTACATTCTATGTCTCCTCCTCCTTTGGTAGAGAGAACTAGACAGTCCGAGCGAACTACTTCTCACTTTGATTCACACACAAATCTCACCATGAGTCACCATGGGTCTGAGATTTCAAAGCGTCTCACGTCTCCACCTCCCATGTGGGAGGTTGAACCTTTGAGCACATATGGGACTCTGGTAGGATCCGACCACCATGTGGTTTCAGTATCACATGAATATTTATCACAATTTCCAGACTATATAAACGTGAACCACTGGTATTGGTCACATAATCTGAGCGGTGATACTCAACATGCACCCACTAGCACTAGCACAATTAGGTATGGCATGTTAGACCTTCCCAAGACCGATATTCCACCCAATTATGAATCAGGTGTTGACCCTGGTGTTGCGACTAGGGTCACTTCCATTCTTTTCCATGCAGAGAGGTTTGGTAGTACTAGTAATATTGCACCTTCTATCCCTGCAGTGGGAGGACCTGCACACATGCATCCTAGTCTAGAACTATCATTCCCATTTAGGGGACTGACCCTAGACATGTGAATATTGGGGGCACAAGTTACATCCCTTCCCATATTCTATCATCTTCAACATCAGTTCTTTCAAATGTAGTTTTGACAACACATCTTCCTCCTAACTCACATGGTCCTTCAGGGTAGATTTCTATCGTTAGCCATGTCTATCCCATGTCTGCTCACACCATAGTGTCACAAGCCTATGTGCCTCCTTATGTGTTAGCTGAGTATGTGCCATATTATGGACCATCTTATGGAGCATCTTATGGACAACCTTATGGACTAGATTATCGACAATCCTGTGGAGTATCTTATGGACAAACTTATACACCTTATGGGTCTGGGTATCAACCCACTTATCGGCCTCCTAACTTTGGCTTCGTAGCACCCCAGCCTCAAGGTAATCCAAACTACAATACACATCCCTATATGGGTCAAATGGGAGGAGTTTACTATACTAGTGGCCAAGGCCATGTTGTCTATAACAACCAAACCTATGTGAACCAGCCTTATCAGGGAGCATGGAACCAAATGGCTCAGCCTAGGATCCCTTTCCTTGCAACGTTAAATCTTCCTGACTTGTCAAGATTGACAAATGATCCTATGTCTCATGACTCGGCATCGATATTAATTCCCACCAAGCTTCCTTCGGACATTCCAAAGTTCAAAGGTAAGGCTGGTGAAGATCCTAGTGAGCATGTCATGACTTTCCACCTTTGGTGCTCTTAAAACTCCTTGAATCATGATTTTGTTTTCTTAAGACTATTTAAATGCACCCTCATGGGGCCTACAATGAAGTGGTATATAGAGTTGTCAGGGGGGCTTATACATAATTTAGTGACATAGCTATGACCTTCCTCAATCACTTTCAGCTACCTGTGCATTATGATGCCCGTACTGAACTCTTTTCAACATTTCAAAAGGACAAAGCCACCCATATCTGTGATCACATTCAAGAGTGGTGTAGATGGAAGAGATTGATTATGGCCTTCATTCCACCAAAGTTCCTTTTGGAAAGGTTCCCCAAGTCTTTATTGCCTTACATAGTGAAGGATGTTTCTACATCCCAAGTGCAGAATGAGGAAAAAGATATATTTAGAGCATAGAAGTTGGATTTGATTAATGCTAAGTCTGGGCTCTTGTATGAGATCATACTGAACACACCTAGATCCAATTTTGACCCTAAGTTTAAACCTGGGCCACATGCCGATGGCATTGTTGGATCTGCAAGTGCTAAGCCTACAAGCTCGGTTACAAACCAAATGAATAACTTGTCTATTAACCAGCCTGCATCAGGACAATCTATGGATTCGTCTCATCCTACCCAAACAACAGATATACTTTCTATGCAATCATCGAACCAAAAAGGTAACCAAAAACCTGGACGGAATAAGAAGAAAATTAAAAACAATCAAAAGGGTGGGAATAGGAATGAAAATGATAATAATGACAAGAACAACAATAATGCTAGGGGGGATAAGAAACCTAAGAATAAGGTTAAATTTACTTTTAATATTTGCGGGGATGATCACCTCACTCACTTGCACCCTTAGATAGAATATGCCTCAAACTTCATCGCATAGAGCCCAGTTATGTTGGAAAATATTTTACCACAAAACAAAAATATGAACACGAGGACCGTGGATCTTGGTAGTGCTTCTGGTGGTACTCCAAACCTGCTGGACATCATTAATGGCCATGGTTGCATTAATATTATGTCTACCAAAAATGTTGTGACATGTTCTAAGGATTATGGTACATCACAGCTGGACCTAGGGAAAGAACCTGGTCCACCTGATATCCCTTTGCGTATTGAAAAACCTAGTGATAAGCCTGAACCTCCACCTTACATTCCTAAGGTAGTATTAAAGCATCTGGGGCACAATCCTAATTCCCGAGCCACCCAAAACTATTCTATCATCAAGGAATTGGGACAGACTCCTTGTGCGATGTCTGCTTTAGAATTTCTTCATACTTGTTCTCTGCAAAGGAAATCCTTGTTGTCTGCTCTTGGGGTGGTTAATGGAAGCTCTCCTTCAGTGATTAAATTTGAAACTCATGGAGTCCAGCCTCAATTTTCTTACTATGTGTCCCTTTTAGTTCATGTAGAGTGTCTAAATAAAACCATCAAGTGCACATTGATTCATGAATGTGTTGATGCTTCCGTGATGTCTTTTTCATGTTGGAAGGGTTGGGTTCCCCTACGTTGTCTAAGCTAGGCACCGTGTTAACTGCATTTGATGGAAGATATTTTTGACCGCATGACATACTTCCTTCCCTTGAGTTCCAATTGGGAGGGAAGACCATTGCAATCAAGGTTGAGGTGGTTGATGTGCCCCTCGACTATAAAATTTTATTGGGTAGGAACTGGATTTACAATATTCAAGCAGTCGCATCATCACTCTTCCAGGTTGTTTGTTTTCCTTTGGATGGGAATATTGTGATGATCGATCGGAGATATTTTGATCATTCTAGTTTGAAATCATCGTCGGGGGCTTATATCCTAGTTATCGATCATTCTCAGCCAACAATTGAGAATATTGGGGTGGGCAAATATCCTTCATTAATGGGAACGTTTAGTTATGTCGTACGCTTTCTTATGATCGGTTCTAGTCTTGCTAAGGCTTCAACATAATTGAGTTCGGTTCCTTTTCGCACTTTGTATATGGAGGATCCTTGGACTCTTCCTTCTCTGAGTACTTCGGGTGAAGATTCTATACCTATTGAGATGGACATGCCATTGTCTACAACTATATTGGCTTATCAAGCTAATCCTGATCATGTTGTAGATTCTAGTCCTTCCTCTTCACAAACAAAGGCGGAGGACCCTTATGCATTTCCTGCTTAGGCGGTTGCATCATCTCACTTGCATGACTACCTCAGTGATGTTTTTCCTATTAATGGTGCTATTCTCGAGGCTATGCTTGGGTTAGAACAACCTTGGGGAGAGTTGCATCATAGATCTTATTTTCTTCCTAAGATTGATGATATTGAGTGTGATGACTATAAGGTGATATTTAGCGAGAAAATTGGTAGGCCCATGGCCCCACTAGGCTCTCCTAGAAATTATGTTGAAGGGAACATGGCCAACTTGTCACCAACTATACCTATCAATAAATCTTGTAATCCTAGAATGGTTGAAAATGTGTACATTGGGCCGGATTGTTCCCCCGATGAGATTAGAGAATACACCGAGATTTTTAAAGAATTTTGAGATGTGTTCTCGTGGTCATATGAAGAAATGTTGAGAATTGACCCTCGTATTGCATGAAATCAAAACCTATCCAGATGCTAAACCTATTTGACAACGTTTGTGTGCAATGAATCCTAGGAAAGAACCCGCTATTAAGGAAGAGATAGAGAAGTTGCTCAAGGCTGGATTCATCTATTCCATTCCCTTGATGAAGTGGGTGTCAAATCCCATTACGGTGGATAAGAAGTAGGGAATGATCCATTTATGCACTGATTTTAGAAACTTGAATCATGCCTATCCTAAGGATAACTTTCCCACACCCTTTTTTGATCATATTTTGGATGAGTGTGCAAGGAGCGAAGTTTTCTCCTTTATGGATGGATTTTTAGGATATAATCAAATCTAGATTAAACCCAAGGACAAACACAAGACTGCTTTCATTTGTCCTTGGGTTACTTTTGCATATCAGAAGATGCCCTTCGGCCTTAAAAACATTGTAGCTACGTTTCAATAGGCTATGACCTTCTCCTTTCATGATCTTAAAAATATTATTGAAGTGTATTTGAATGACTTAGTTGCTCACTCTCGTATCATGGTGCGTCATCCTTATTATTTGCGTTTGGTTTTTGAAAGATGTCTTCATTATCAAATTCAGTCAAATCCTCATAAGTGAATATTTTGCGTGAAGGTTGGTTGCTTGCTAGGTTTCATTGTTTCCAAAGAGGGTATAAGGGTCTATTTTTTGAAAGTTGAGGCAATACTTCAATTGTCTCCCCCGCTTAATGTTAGACATCTTCAATGTTTCCAAGGTATGGTGAACTTCTTACAAATATTCGTGGTCATTTTTGCCAATTTGACTAAAGAATTCATGCGTTTGTTGAAGAAAGACAATTCGTTTATCTGGGATGAGCAAGCCTAGGAGTCTTTCGATGCTTTGAAGAGATCCTTGGCATCAACCCTGGTACTTAGTCCACCCAACTATAGCCGTGAATTTTTAATATATGTGGTTGCATCTCAAGAGACGATTGGTATGGTATTGGCTCAAGAGGATGAGGAGATTCATGAGCATGTCATCTACTATCTTAGCTGAAACCTTATTGATGCAAAGCTTTGTTATACCCATGTTGAGAAGTTGCTCTTATCTACCATCCATGCGGTTCAACATTTGAGGCATTATATCCTTCTCCACCAAAATTTTGTTGTAGCTCACATAAATCCACTTCAGTTTTTCCTCACCAAAAGGATTTTAGGGGGAAAGTACAATAAGTGGATTGTGATATTGCAAGAATTTGACCTCGAGTTTGTTTCAATGAAGTCAACGAAGTCATTGATTTTTGCTAAGCTCATATCTGATTTTCCGAGTTTGGATGAAGGAGAGCTTCATGAGGACTCTTTCGTTGATGAGCTGCCATTTTTCTCATTTCGACTGCGAACCCATGGTATGGTGAAATTATTGTATACTTGCAAACCTTGAAGGTTCCTTCTCACCTCTCATGAGATGAGCGTCGACGACTAGGTCATGTAGCGAAGAATTACCTCATTGTGGATAACATTTTGTAACTGTTAGTTTTTATCAATCAAGCTAGCATTATGTTAGGATCTTTAACTGAGAGAACAACAAGTACAACAATCAAACACAAGAGACAATGAACAAAGTGTTTTTCCTCGAGGAAACCATAAATGGAGAAAACCCCGCAAATTCCTCAGAGATAGAATCAACATCAAATTTAAAACCCCCAAAATAGTAATATGATATCCCGACAGCAGTAACCTCTTTCTTCCTTACCTCAGTGTCTTTCTCTTCCTCAGTTATGCACTACAAGTGAGTGTGAGTGAGTGTGTGTTAAATAGAGACGCTAGCTCTCTATTTATACTAATTCCTGACTTGACTAAACCCTACTAGGGCCGACCTCCCTAGGAGAGTCTAATAACCCTAGTGCCCCATAACTGTGGGGACTTTAACCCTTAGACAATAGGAGGGTTGCCCACCTTGACTTGACATGACTTGTTTACATTATAGAAACACCCGATAGGAACATCGAGGCATGAAATGAATCAAGTACATTACAAATACATCCTGGAATAAACATCAGGTTACAATACATAAGAAATACAATTCAATACATTTCAAAGTTACAATTACATCAACACTCCCTCTTAAGGCTAGGAAGGTATTCTCTCGACACAATTTTTTAGCACAAGTATTCTTCTCTGTATCATCTTGGTCATCGTCAAGTTGGCATCATCTTCATATTCAAGTCATCTTCATATGGATCTGGATCATCATCAATGGATCTAGATCATCACTCAATCTAGATCATCATCATTGGATCTGGATCATTACTCGATCTGGATCATCATCACTGGATCTGGATCATCACTACTGGATCTGGATCATCACTCGATCTGGATCATCTCGGAGACATCATAACTGGATCTGGATCATAGCTTGATCTGGATCATCACTGGATCTAGATCCTCACTCAATCTAGATCAGTACCATAGGTGCTATGTCATGATTCTTCTCGTCACAGGAAATTCTACAGAGCCAGCCATTTTTCATACTGGTTGTAGGACTACCTCCTCGTAGGTATTTTGGTAGCCCTTACATCTAACCTACTTGTTAGAATGGCCAGCACTCACATCTAACCTACTCTTCAGAAAGGCACAGGACTTATATCTGACCTACTCGTCAGAAAGGCATGCACTCACATCTGATCTTGTAGGAACCAATCCTACAGTCACATCAGAATGGCCCCCAGTTCCAGACTAAGCTACCTGGTAACTGACCAGGTGCCTCCATTCTCCTAGAGAATGGCAGTAGCCCTACATATGACCTACTCATCAAAATGGCCAGCACTCACATCTTCCATGGAAGGAAGCAATCCTCTCACCATGACAGAATGAAAACAGCCCTTATATCTTATCAAGTGGGAACACATCCCTCAATCACATTAGAATGGCCATGTGCTCACATCTAATCATGTAATATTACATCTTACAATCGTCTCAAAAAGGCCCTCAGTCCCATACCAAGTATTCTTGGTAACTCACCAGGAAACTCCATTCCAAGAATGATAGTAGCCCTTATATATGATCATGTAGGAACCAATCCTATAGTCATATCAAAATGTCTTAGCACTCATATCTAACATGGAAGGAAGCAATCATCTCACAATGATAGAATGGCTTAGCCCTTACATCTAACCTACTCGTTAAAATGGATTCTAGACTCGTCACTTCTGCATGGAAGGGACCTCGATCTAGAGAACACCAAGATTCTCCCTAAAGTACTCAAACTTCACTTTGGCCAATGGATTCATCAACACATCAGTTTTATGATCATCCGTCGCAACATACTGGAGCTTCACTGCTCCCCTCTGCACCATATACCTGATATAGTGATACTTGATCTCAATATGCTTTGACTTGTCATGGAACACTGGATTCTCTAACAACTTCACACAACTCTAGTTGTCACAATGTATACAAGTAGCATCCATCTGGAGATCAAATAAATCAGACAGTAGCTTCCTAAGCCATACTGCCTCACAAGTAGCTGAACAAGATGCAATATACTCTACTTTAGCTATACTCAATGCCACATAGGATTGCTTCCTACTAAACTAAGAGATCACACCTTATCCCATACTGAAACAACATCCTGAAGTGCTCTTCCTATCGATGGCACTGCCTGCCCAATCTGAATCAACATAACCCTCTAGGTTAATCTTTTGATTCACCTCGTACTTGAGCCCACAATCAATTGTACCCCTCAGGCACCTCAGAATATTCTTTGCAGTAGTAAAGTGAACATGTCTCAGATCTGTCAGGAACTGGCTCAAGGTTTTCATAGCAAAGAAAATATATGGTCTCTTGTTCATCAGGTGCATCAAGGACCTAATCATCTGACGATACATTGTGGAATCAACCACTTCTAATGAATCATCACTCAACAGCTTCATGTATGATGCCATAGGTGTGGCCATGGCCTCACAATCCATCATCCCAAACCTCTTTAGGATCTCTACTGCATACTTCCCTTGTCCAAGGGAGATTCCATCCGCACTCTTCCACACCTCCATACCTAGAAAATAATGCATCATGCCCAAGTCCTTCATTTCGAACTTGGTAGCAATATTTATCTTTGTATCAACAATCAACCCATCCATACCTGTCACAAACAGATCATCTACATATAGTAGGAGCATCACTGGGTTGCCATCTTCAAAATTTTAGTAAAGGTTGGAATCTTCTTTACTCTTAGTAAAGCCCAAACTGGATAGAAAGCTGTCAATTCTTTCGTACCATGTCCTGGGTGCCTGCTTCAAACTGTATAGGGATTTCTTCAATCTACACACATGAGACTCCCTACCATGTGTCTCAAAACTAAGTGGCTTCTCTACATACACTTTCTCTTCCACTAAACCATTCAAGAAAATAGTCTTGACATCCATTTGGTGTATCTTCCATTTCATCATTGCAGCCAGAGCAAGTACTGATCTAATGGAAGTGTATCTAGCTACAAGTGCAAAGGTTCCTTCATAGACTATTCCTTCTTTCTGGGAGAAACCTCGAGCAACAAATCTTGCCTTATATTTCTCTATGCTACCGTCTGCAGCATGCTTGATCTTGTAGATCCATTTGGAAGTCACAATTGACTTCCCTTCTGGTGTTGGGACAACATCCCAAACATCATTCTTCATGATCGATTGATACTCTTCGATCATAGCATCCGTCTATTCCTTTTTTTATGCCTCTTCTTCATAATTGTAAGGTTCTTTATCAATGAAATCAGATAGTAATGCTAGGTACCTGGAGCAGGATCTGGTCCTCTTTCTTTCTCTGTGATTCTCTTTTGGAGCCCCATATATTTTTGCACCTTGGATAACTTCTTGTACCCAAGCAGGTTTCCTCTTATGAGGATTATTTTCTAGAGGTGGATCTATAGGTCTTTGTGGTTCTTCAAATTTTCGAACTTCTTCTTGAGTTTCTTCATTCATGGTTGTATCATGAATTCTGGGTGCTTCAGATTCTTCAGGAACTTTAGCAGGTCTCTTTCTGAATTTGTTGTAAGTTGTGTATTCATCAAATGTCACATCCCTACTAATGTCAATCTTCTTGAATCCTAGGAAGTATATTCTATAATCCTTCAAGCTTTCAGAGTATCCCACAAATATACCCTTCTTTCCTGAAGGATCTAATTTAGTCCTCTTCTCTTTTGGAATGTGTATGTACACTGGACAGCCGAATTTTCTGAGATAGCTAACTTTTGGTTTCTTACCGGAGAAGACTTCTTTAGGAGTCTTGTTCTCAAGTACTTTGTGTGGAGTACGGTTCTGTACATACACCGCTATTCTGGAAGCTTCCACCCAAATATGCATAGGAAGATCTCGATCATGAAGCATTGCTCTTGTAGCCTCCATGATAGTTCTCTTCTTCCTTTCTGCAATCCCATTCTGTTGTGGATTATAAGGAGTGGACAACTCCCTCTTAATCCCTGAATCTTTACATAGCTCTTTTAATTCATTCGAAGTGAATTCTCTGCCATTATCTGATCGAAAGGTCTTGATCTTCTTTTTAGTGTGATTATCAATCAAGGCTTTGAATTCCTTGAACTTTCTAAATACTTCATCTTTGTTCTTCATCAAGTAAATCCATGTCTTCCAAGAAAAGTCATCAATAAAAGAAACATAATATACATACCCTCTTAGTGAGCTTGATGACATAGGACCACATACATCGGAGTGGATGATTTCCAAGATTCCTTTTGCTTTGCTTTCGCTACTTGGAAATGTCTTCTTTGTATTATTTCCTTTCGCACATCCTTTTCAGACCCCATCATGTTTTTCTTGAATTTCTAGAAGACCTTCAACAGCTTTTCTTGCTAGTGGTAGTGCTCTGTAATGCACATGTGCAACCCTTCTATTCCAAAGCTCATTTGTCTCTACTATTTCATGGACCAAGGCTTGTTCTGGATGGCCCTTTAATTTGTACAATCCTCCTTCTTGTTCTCCAATCACTACCGCATCATCAATAGTCTTTCCTTTTGGATAGATAATGTCTTAACCATCTATAAATGAAACCCTCATGCCTTTTGCATTTAATGCAGATATGGAGAGAAGGTTCTTCTTGAGACCTGGTACAAACAATACATCTTGCATCTTCATAGAATTTCCAGAGTCTAGTTTCTAGGAGGATTCCCCACTACCTTTTATTGGATATTGGTAGTCATCTCCAAGCTTCACCTTGTGAGGTGATTCATGTTCTGAGAGTTTTACAAAGGACTCTTTGAATCCTTTCATATGTTTGGAAGCCCCACTGTCTATAAGCCAATCATTTCTTCCATGTGTGATGTTTCCCGTTAGAGCAGAAATCAAGACATATTATTGTTCACTAGAAGAGTCTTCACTTTCATATCTGGTTCTCTTCTTGGATGGTTCATCATCCTCTGCAGCATGAGAATGATGTCTTCTATTTTTGTTCTTTTTCTTATTCTATTTTTTAGGACAGACTCTTGAAAAGTGTCCTACTTCATCACATGTATAACATATGATTCTAGACATGTCTTTTCTAGAGTTATTTTTAGAGAAATTCTTACCTCTGGAGTGATGAGAACTTCTTTTGGTTTTCTTGGAGTGTACTGTGAGATCTTGATATTCACTTCCCATCTTCTCTTCTCGAGTTGTTATTCAAGCTTCTTCTTGAGAGAATTCTTCCCACATTCTGCTGAACTTGACTAAATTCTT
>LPNX010655301.1:74440-93954 GCA_001517045.1 Pseudotsuga menziesii | reverse complement strand
TTTTCTTCCTCCAAAATTAATAAATATTATTTTATTATTTTAACTATTATTTTATTAATTTCCTTAGGAGGCCCATTTTGAGTTGAAATTTCCTCTAATGGTTTGTATAAGAAAGGCATGTATGACATTTTTGTTACTCAAAGGGAACTCGCATACTTAATGTACACGTGGGTTGCAATGCACATAGTCATGCGTGACATGCGAGTTGCAATACACATAGTCGTGTGTGCAACCCAAAAATCAGAATAAAAATATATCAAGCTGGTCTAGAGATCATGCATCAATGGTCATGCACATCTATAGTGTTTTTGCCACTTCAATCCTAATTTTCCTTTTGTGTACCGACATAGTGAATGTCAGCACTCAGACGGAGAAGGGCCATTTTGGCTGATAACAGATGCCCCGTAATGTGTGAGGTCAGAGGGAAGCAATGGCTGAAATACATTACAATATTTATCTTGGAGAACTTAGATGTCCAAGGCAGCAGAGGAAGTACGTGAAACAAATACATATCAATGTCATATTCAAAATCATATTTGAGGATGCCATGTTTTATATACTGTAACACTAGCTCCTTTACAATATTTGATTACATCATATGATACAAGTACAAGACCATGTATATTACAAAGGTGGATCGAAGCCACAATATACAATGATGAGTCTTCAAAATATGGAAGTTGTGTAACTAATCATAAAATAGTCTTGCGCATTTAGGTTATAAATGTGAACCTAAGGTTTTCACTGAAATCCAAGGGAACTAGTACAATCCTTACCATGTGACTAGATGTGTTGATGTCAAACATGGAAAGAACTCAATAGATTGTCAATCAATAGGTGAAACTAATAAACTGAAGCAAAGGAATTCACCAATAATGATAGTGAAACCTAAGGTACCATCGTCAAAACTCTAGGTCTTTGTCTTTAGGAAGTACTAAGTAGAAACCATATTGTGATGAGGAAGGAAATATATCCTCCAACGGATCACAAGAGTGACTAAGAACTGGATACAGGAAGGTAGACACAAGTGATACTCAGATAGGATAATGATAGAATCAGGATAATAATCAGATGCAGAGCTAAATCCTTGAACAGTGAGCATGACACAGAGATGACCCAAGGTAGCTTTTAACTTTGTAGATAGGACAAGTAAAGTTATCTATCATGTAGGAGACATGATCATATTCCCCATGTATAAAGGAAAAGTGGAGTAAGAAACTCGAAGTAATAGCTGAGCTGAAAGTGTACACTATGACATGAGTATCATAAATTTCAGAGAGTGCTATGTTCAAGGAGGACATGCTGCCACCGTCTGCAACCCAAAAAGAATACTTCTTCCTTATCTTTCCCGCTAAATTTTAACTAGTCCAAGAAAGTCAACTCAGGTCTCTCTTCATTTTTGACAATCTTGAAGAGGGGAGAGAATAATGCTTGATAAAGTCACTGATTCGTGGATTTTACGAGCCGAAATTAGTACATGCTTGTTGGTTTTTTCATGTTTAGAGAGTCTAAAAACTCCGAAGAAGACTCCAAGGGGGTTCTTTTTCATCCAATTTAGTCTCATGAGGCCGAAAAAGTATAAAACATACCACAAAAGAACTCTCTTAGCTTTTGAAGAAGTAAGGTGCAACTTTTTGTACTTAGTCAGGGAGGTCCAAAAAAGGTTAAATTACCACCTACCCAACACCCCTTCAAAATCAGCTTATAGCTTGAGTTTTACAAGTGTGAAGGAAAGCAAGATCACTTGGAAAGATTCATTTGGTTATGAGAAATGGGGCTTACAACAGTAAACTCAGTGCTTGTTCTTTAGTGTTTAATGAGCATGACAAAGGCATAAAGTACACTCAAAATATTTTTCATGTTTAGGTCTAGAGCATGAAAAAGAGAAAACTAAGCTCATACCAGGTGCTCCTTTTTCGTAAATTTAGTCCCTTAGGTCCGGAAAAGCGATAAACTATAACTGAGAATTCTCTTCTCAATTCCGAAGAAAAGAGAGTGTTCCTTTTTCGTATTATTCCACATGGTCCAAAAAAGCGATAAACTACCACCAATGTGGATGCCGATTCACATATTCTTAATGATCCTGAATGGACAAGTTTACTCGGTGGTTAAGTCTTTTTGAGGAGTTAGACCTAGGCCTAAAGAAACTCCATAAGGGAAGGGATCCTTATAAAGGGGATAGCTTGTAAAAATAGACCAAAATGAGGCTCAATTTGGCATGAAAAATAGCTAAGAAGGATCCCCTAAACCTATGACAAATGCGGCATGAGTACCAAAAGGCAACAATGTGTTCTAAACTAGAGTACTCATAGAAGGAAATCCCTATCCACAGAAGAACAATGGTATAGAAAAGGTAATAATGGTTAAACACCATAGTTCGTGGTCAAAGTAGTGATCCTAGCGTTAAAATAGATTAGGTATAGATGCAAAAATGCATATGAATGACTAAATTCCTACCCTATATGACATGGCATTAGTTCAAATTACAATATAATTTTTGAAACTATAGGCTAAAAACCCACAATTTCAAAAAATTTCTATATATAGTGTAAAAATAGAAATCAAAACATGAAATTTGAAATGTTAACCCAATTTGGAAACATTTTCCCTCTAGCTTGAATTGCTCATTGTGGAAAAAGCGGTGGACGATTTTCAAATCTGCAAGTGCCAGGTAAGCTAGCTCTCCTTGCTCTTCCATTTCAATCATTTACATTTTCAATTTTATTCAAAATTTGGATTTTTTAAGTCTGTCTTAAGGGGTTTGTGCAGTACATGCGGGTAGGTGGCTTACACAGTCATGTACATATGTTTTACACGCGACCTGCACCAAGGCAACCTGCGTGTCAAACACGATCTATCTAAAAGATAGTCATGTGTACTGTGCGACATAGGAAAGATAAAAAAGGGTCAAAATTTAAATAATTTTCATGGATTCTAATGTTAAATCTTGGTCTAATGGATAGGTTTAAACATGGTGTTGGAGTGGAGGGAGAGGGAACATGAAGATATGGACTGAGCCATGCTCCGCAGTGCCCCCACCGTGCAATATTTTTGACAAAGTGGGCTATTGAAGTTCCTTTTTACTTCACCTATGCGGGCCAATTTCCACTTGCTTGAGTTTTTGATTGACTATTGGGACCATGACCTTGGGGAATTTGATCTTCAGGGTGAAATCTTAGAGGTGGCACCGGAAGACACATACTTGATTACTGGTTTGTCTAGATAGGGAACACTTGTCAACCTCAAGGGTACTGGCAGGGGCAGTGACCCCATGAGTGTTCAGGATTACATAAACACTTATTGAATGCCTAGGAGTTAGAAAAAGGGATCATGCATCCCTATTGTACATATTAGTAACTTCGCACTGCAGGTGCTGGTGAGTACTATAGTGAGGGTTGCATGATCATCATTGCTTCATCTTGCTACTCAAAACCAAATGAGAATTGTTGTAGAGTGCCTACAAGGAACTGTGTTTGACTGGTGCTCGAGAATAATCCCAATAATGAAAAAACAACTCTCTGACTGCAAGAGAGGCTGGCAAAAGAATTTTGGATATCTAGTGTATTGGTGGCCTTCTTTTTTGAGAGAGTTCCTGCAATCAGGCATGTGGTACAACTTCCAGCATTCTCTCCTTGTCATCCTAGGCTAACTAGATGGGGAGAGCTTTTCCTTCGCCAGGGTGGCGATGGGTCAGTTCAGAGTGTGTATGACAATGATTTTTACTTCTGGTGTAGGCAGCAGCTTCCAGCACTAGAGCAGTTTCCATATGCTGGTTTGGACTTTCGAGGTGACAATGACCTTGTCCTCCCTCCTGGAGGAGTATGGGGAGCTTTAGGTATATTGTTTTTTTAAGTTTTTAAATTTTTATGAATTTTTATCATAAATATATATACATATGTATAAGAGTTTTTAATCCACTTTAATGTTTAAAATGCAGATATTGAGCCACTCCTCCCTTATGGGAATATTGGGATGTATGTACGACCGGTGGCAGGGGAATATTAGGGTTTGATCAGGGTACTTGAGGGAAAGATAGCCAAGATTACCCAAAGAGTCCCAACCATCCATATTGAGCAAATCCCTGCCATAATGCAGGAACTTGTTGCAGGTATTCCACCTACTTGGATACGCCTTATGCGAAGGGTATCCAGGGTTGTACTTGTCTACATAGAGGCTGTTGAGGCTGCTGCAGCTGAAGAAGTTGAGGAGGCCAATGAGCAGGTTTGACCAAGGTGATCAGGATTACTAGGGTGGTGAGCATTAGATCTAGGGGAATTTTATGGATTGTGATCCAATTTTTGTATGTTTTTTAATATTTATACAGTTATGACTAGATATGAGGATCAAGAACTAGACCTATCTTATGGACACACACACACACACACACACACATATATATTGTCGGTTTATTTACATGTGTTTACAATGTATATGTTATGTATTTTTATAAAATGTGTGTTAAGTGCCAATCTAAGAGATAGTTCGCATATGCATCAGTTAACAAATTTTGATGTCTTGGAATATTATTAAATGAAATAAAATAAAATATTCTTTCCAATAATCTGACTTGCAAAAACTGACATAACAAAATAGGGTTTCACACCTGATAAGCTCGATTGAGCTGGGAAACCACTAGTTGAGAGTCAAGTCTAACTTCCAACTGAGCAATGCCACGGTGACAAGGCATCCCATAAAATCTCAATGACAGCCTTGTACTCAGCCACATTATTGGTATAAGGACCTAGGGAAGCACCTCTAGAGGCAACTAATTGTCCTAAGGGTGAGTAAATAACCCATGCGGCTGAAGCTAAGTTGCAAGTGTGACGACTAGCACCATCTGCAAAACCTACAAACCACTCGAAAGACATCTATAACAACGAACAAATGATATAAGAACAAAAATTGGCTAACTATTGTACATAAATTTACATACAAGAAAAATACAAGAAAAAGTGTTAAGCCTAAGAATAGTACTTCTTCAAGTAGAGAACATTTCTAGGCTCTAACAACTTATTCCATTCAAAATCAGCTAATTCATATGCCCCTTTCTTCAAAATTTTTGACACAATATAGGGTCCTAACCACATAGACCTTAATTTCCCTACCCCTAGGGGTTCCTTGTCTTGATCCTAGAGCAAGACAAGTTCCCCTTCAGAAATAATCCTAGGTTTGACCGATTTATCGTATTGATTTTTAACCCAATTTTTATGAGTCTTGTTTGTGGTCAACGCATCTCTACATTTTTCATCTAGATGTTCTAAATGTAGCAAACGTTGTTCTAGTTCAATCGTGTCAAGTAACACATGAATGTCAATTTTTAATGATGGGATTTCACATTCAACTGAAGTTACTGCTTCCACCTCGTGAACAAGTTGGGAAGGTGAGAACCCTGTGGCAGTTTTCACATTGGTTCGATAATTCCAAAGTGCAGGATATAGCATAATGTGCCAATTTGACTGGGCTGCATTGATAGTACGCTTGAGAATAGTCTTCAAGGTCTTATTGACTGCCTCAACTTAACCATTCACTTGTGGGTAGAAAGAAGACAACTGCTCTTGTTTAAACCCTAGCATAGTAGCCAATTCGGTCATCATGTGTTTTGGAAATGACTTCCTTGGTCAGTGACAATCTCTTTTGGAATACCAAAATGTGTGATAATCTGGTTGAAAACAAAAAAATTTGCAGTTTCCCCGTCAACCCTGAAGGTGGGCATTTCCTCTGCCCACTTCATAAAGTAATCCACAACGACAATGATATATTTGTGCCCCCCAGCCAAGACTAGGTTGCACATCAAGTAATCTATCCCCCACTTGGTGAAGGGGCCCACTACGATGATAAGAAATAGTGGATTAGGATGTCACCACATCTTTTTGGTGTAAAGATGACAAGGATGACAGCGCTTCATGGCTTCCACACATAAATATCATGGGACAAAAATAACTGTCACGCAAAATCTTCTGGTTCATTGCTAACCTAGATAAATGACCCCTGCACGCTCTGCTATGGGCATCATTTAGGACACTCTCGGCCTCTTCGTGGGTGAGACACTGAAGTAAAACAAAGTCTACCCATCTATGGTATAAATTATCCCCGATGATAAGGTAGTTTTTGCATGCACACGTATTTTGCATCGTTCTTCCTGCGGAAAAGTTGTAGGAAACTTCAAAGTTTGGAGATAGACAAGTATATCTCCATACCAAGGGTCAGAGGTGGAAATCAGAAAAATGTGCTGATTTGGGAATGAGTCTTCTTCAATTGCTACATCTTCTTATACTGGAAATTTTGTAATAGGCTCTGCAGAAACTAAGGATTTTTTCGATTTTGTGAATTGAAAATCCAAGTCAAACTCCTGGAGAATGACTATCCATTTGTTGAATTTTCCTCAAACTATGCGTCGGGACAAAACATACTAGAAAGGATTGACATCTTCCACTACTTTCGTAGTCCTCAGTAAGATGTAGTGATGTAACCTCTAAATAGCAGGCACAGCTACTAAAGACAACTTTTCAACGTGGGAGTACCGAAGTTCAGGGTGAGCTAAAGCATAGCTAAGATAATAGATGGCATGCTCTTGGAGCTCATCATCTTCCTGGACCAGCACTACCCCAATGGTCGACTTGGATTCAGCCATATACAATATAAAATCATGAGAGTAATTTGGAGAACGTAACAAAGGAGCTAACAATGAAGCTTTCTTTAATGCCTCGAATGCAAGTTGTGCGGTTTCATCCTATACAAATGGGGTGTCCTGCTTCAACAGGAACATGAAACCTTTGGTGATCTTGGAATAATTAATGATAAAATGTCGAAGAAAGTTAGACTTTTCTTCCAAGCTCTGAAGTTTCCTGATGGAACAAGGAGGAGGCAGATTTACAATGGCCTCAACTTTCAAAGGGTCCACTTGAATACCTTTGTTAGAAACTATGAACCCGAGAAGCCTACCTGACTCGACATAGAAAACACACTTGTCGAGATTCAAGCATATTTTGTAATGTTTGTATCGTTCAAAAATTAAGCGCAAGTGATCTGGATGACCGATCCTCTTATGAGAATGCGCAGGAAGATCATCTAGGTAGGGTTTGACAATGGTCTTGATGTCATGGAAGGAAAATTCCATTTCCCACTAAAAGGTAGCCCTTGTATTTTTCAATCCAAAAGGAATTTTCTTATACGCAAATGTATCCCAAGGACAAATGAAAGTCGTTTTATGTTGGTATTCCGGCTTGATTTGAATCTGATTGTACCTGTAGAAACCATCCATACATTAGAGGAAATTTCAACTCAAAATGGGCCTTTTAACTTTTATTCAAATTCCATGTCATCATGTGTTAGCCAATGAAATTGCTTTAAATTTGAAATACCGTATAGGTCCTAAACACTTTTTTAATATAAATTTGGGGATAGGTATCATAAAAAAAACTACTTTTTTGTTTGTATTTCTGACATATCTTCTTGTGTTTTTACTCAAATTTTGATCGGGAGAGCTTTTTGGATGCGGAATTAAATTTTGCATCCAACGAGTAGCCACTCGGCATACTTTTGATGGACCCAGCTACCTGAAAAATAAGAAATACCTGAAAAAATGGAATGATGATGTCATCGTTCCATTTTTTCAGGTATTTCTTGTTTTTGGGGTAGTGGGTTCCATCAAAAGTATGCCAAGTGGGTACTCGTTGGATGCGGAATTTAATTCTGCATCCAACGAGCTCTCTCGATCGAAATTTGAGTAAAAACACGGGGAGATATGTCAAAAATACAAACAAAAAAGTAGTTTTTTTCTTTTCTTCCTCTAAAATTAATAAATATTATTTTATTATTTTAACTATTATTTTATTAGTTCATTTTAGGAGGCCCATTTTGAGTTGAAATTTCCTCTAATGAATAAAAAAACCTCACTCCCCACACAAGCATCGATGATTTGATCTATGAATGGTGTGGGGTAGTTATCCTTAGGACAATATTTGTTTAAATCATGAAAGTCAGTACATACACGTATCGTCCCTTGTTTTTTATTGATAGGAACAAGATTGGATACCCACTTTGTCAAAGCTATTGGGTAAATAAAACCAGCTTTCAGCAGCTTTTCCACTTCAACCTTAATGGTTGCCGCTTTATGTGTATTGACAATTCTAAGTTTTTTTCAAACCGGTTTGGCATCAGGATAGGTTCGGATTTCATGTTCGATTATCGATGGATCTATGCCTGGCATATCCTCATATGACCAGGAAAATACGTCGTGAAACTCCTTAAATAAAGCTATATAGATAGCAATCTCCTCTAGAGAGCATTTTTCACCAATATATACATTTTCCATGATGTTGGGGTTCGTAGAGATGTTGATAGGGATAGTAATGGAAATGTTTTCCATATTCCCCTCAACAAAGATTCCCTCCCTTGGTAAGGGATTGATCGGTATATCAGCATCACCTGCCAGTCTTACATGGAACTCTTAATTTTCAATTATGCTTAACTATGGAATAAAGTAGGATCTATGGTGAAGATCTTCGCATATCTTATCTCACCCACTCATAGCTTCCAAAATGGCTTCGTTTGAAGGAAAAACCATGTCTAAGCAATCATCAGTATACAAAGAGTTATCTTCCCAAGTAGGCAGATATGATTCTTTCGACTCCCCTGAGACTATAGGAGGAACCAAAATGGGATCAATGGTGCTGTTAACGATAGCTTCATAAGCTACTTCCATTGTCGATAAGGGAACTTCGGGTTTGTAATGGGACAGAAGGACCCAAGGATCCATTCTATCGACAACCGTTGCAATATAATTCCCTACACTAGTAGAACCTAAGTAATTTATTGGGGATGGGATATCAAATGTGCCCATTAGCGATGAATACATTCCATCCCCCAAGATCTCTAGAGCAAGTTTGACCTAATAAACCAATGGCACGGTGGACTCATTAGTTTCCATACACCTTTACAAGTGAAACTGAGTTGGTCAACGGTAACCAACTTCCCTTCGTGTGGAAACACTACCACTCAAAGAATGGCCAAGGTGATTGCACACATAGCATAAGTCCAACTTCTCCCTAGAAGCAAGTTATAATCCAATGGGGCATCAATCACCTCTAATTCAACAGAAACTACCTTCCCTTCCAACTTAATCTCAAAATCTAGTAGGATACCATGTGGATAAATGACCTGCTATCGAAAGCAGTAAGTAGGTAGTTTTGATGGAACTAGATCTGGAGATCCAAGAGCCTTATAGCAAGACAAAGACATGACACATGTGGAAGAACATTCATCAAAAACTGACCTTCCAATGGTTTTTTCACCATGGACGACATCTATTGATAAAGCCACATGATATGGTAGGCGAATTTTGACATCAGATAAATTAAATTTCACCATAAGGCTCAACGAATCCATACTACTTAAGGCTACTAAGAGTGCATCTCGTTAGGCATGACAACTCTGTAGCACCTCCAAAGTAAACATTACACATGAGGTTTGGGATAAATATTCAACTACGAAGTAATTGGATGCATCCCTCGTGTTGGGATTATGCAATGCTTTCGTAAAGACATCTTTCGGTATCTTAGGCATAGGTTCAGTAGGTTTCTCGATTGTGATAAGGTTAGAAGTTTCGCCTATAATATTACCCTTCTCTGTAGCCTCTGTCTCATAGTTCTTATTTCTAGTATGGAGTAATGTCTTGGATCGAACCATGTTGATATAATTTTGGTCAAGGGAATTAGCAGTGCCCCGAACTATGTTATAAACTAAAACTGCATTATGTCCTTGGGGAAATGGATCCTTTAGGATAGCCAGTTGTTGATTTTTGAGCAGCTTCTAAGCTTGATCCATAAGAGGGAATTGATGAGTCAGGTGATCTTCTTGGCACAACTTACATGGAAATTTCACCTTCTTCTTGTCTTTTTTTCCCCCATCAGCATTATTTGTGGGTCTAGGCTTGTTTTGGTTTCCCTCACCTTTATTCCCCTTTTTATTTTTCCCACCGGCCTGTTGATTTCCCTTTTGGGAGGATTGAGCAAAAACATTTATGTTTTGGGGTGAGGGGGAAGCCTTTGCTGCCTCCACTATAGACTATTTAACCGACAACTCATGGATTTGTTTTTCCAAAGACTCTACAATTGGATATTTAATTGAACCAACCATGCCATCAACATGGGGTCCAGGCTTAGGTTTCTCAACACTATGTGTTGGCTGTAGTGCATCAGGGATGATTTCATATAGTATCCTAGAGTGAGAATATATCAAATCTAATTACCGGTCCCTGAGGATATCCTCTTCCTCATTAGTTACTCCTGAAGTGGATACATCCTTAGATATATATGGCAATAAGGACTTAAGGAACCATTCTAACAAAAACTCGGGAGGGATAGTGGCTTTGATGAGCCTCTTCTGCCTTCGCCACTCTTGGATATGATCTGAAATGTGAGTGTCTTGGTCCTATCAAAAGGTGGATAGTAATTTTGTACCAGCATCATACCGAACAAGAAGTTGGAAATGGTTAAGGAACACATTGGCTAAGTCCCAAAAACTATCAAACACAACAGAGGGAAATTTAATATACCACTCTGTTGCGGCACTAGTCAAAGTTCTTTGGAACAATCTCAACCGAATGGTGTCATTGTTCAGCAAGTTGGAAGAGCACCACAAGTGAAAGGTGGTGATAGGATCCCCTGGGTATTCACCAACTTTGCCCTCGAATTTTGGAATGTTCGAGGATAGCTTGGTAGGGACAGGTGGCCAAGTGCAATCATGTTTCATTGGGTCATTCATTAACTTGGACAAATATGGAAACTTTAACGTTGCCAAGAAAGGAATTTTGGGCCTAGCCAGATCCTGAAAAGTACGACCTTAGGAGGTAGAAGGACTTACCCCTTGGTTCCCAAGTGTAAAGGAGAGGTTTCCCCTAGATACCGGTTGTGAAGTAGTTGGACTAAATTGAAATGGATTCCACCCATAAGCCAGTGGATTATTCATGTGTGGTGCAGTGTATGTGGTTTGAACAGCTCCAGTTGAGACTGGAATCTGGAAAATAGGAGAAGGTATCCCTCTGCTAAAAATCCAGAAGGGAGATCTCATGAATGGAACCGAAACTATAGTTTGGAAACCTTGACCATAAGAGTTAGTATTTCCAAAGTGCATCCCCACATATGCAGGTGTAGGGCCTACATAAGGAGTGGATGGGGGAATGTGCCCCCCATTCCGTGGGAAAACTTGGACAAGTGAAGAGGATCCAACATGACCACTCTAAGAAGTTTATGCAAAAGAGGGTGAAGCAGAAGGTGCACTGGGCATCCCAGTGACCACCCCACTAGAAGTTCCTACTACATTTGTGAAAGATAGTGATTGAACCAATTGACTAGGTGGAGTTAAAGGAGTAGTGGGTATACTTGTTCTAGGAGTACCAATCGGAGGAGGTGGCACTCCTTCAGCTGGGATAGCTAATATGCAGGTATATGGACTCTCTCCTGAACTAGCCATAAGTCTGCTCATAGAAAAAAAAACAATCACAGGTGAATCAAATGGAAGAACCTGGTTGATCACAAGATCATTTAAGTTAGTAAGAGGTGAATTAAATTTTCTTGCAAACTTGTTAGCCTACAAGTATTCTATCTCTGTTGTGGTTGTATCAACCTGGTTTGTCCTAAGTTCTGGTTCACCTAGAACTTCACTGATTCCTACCAGTTCAAAAGAACCATCTGTGTCTAATCTTTGCCTTTGAGGGGGTGGTGGAGACTCCACTATAGTATATTTTGCAACCTTCTTGACCTTCTAAGAGGTTGGTCCTTCACTATTGAAAATTGACTCTTCACACACCCTGAGGACGGCTAAACACAAAAAAACCACACAACAATCACTACAAAATTTCCTAAAGCAAAAACAGACACAAAGGGTATAAGATATACTTTCCAAAAGAAAGGTACGAGAAATTTCCTTACCGTCCATGTATATGTTCTTAGGCACAAGCGGAGGAATCACCCACCTCCCTCCCACACCTTCTACCGGGGTTACCTTCCAAGCTCGTCCAAGATCAACTAGAAATAGCCTTCTGGTGTACCTGTGTATGAACCCTAGATGTCAAAGATACTAAATTCTACCGCAACTATACTGATAGTCTAGGGGGATAGTTGCAATCTTCGTTCATATGCATGGGCAGGGTAAAAAATCCCGAAACCCTGTCAAAACCAGCACCGCATGGGCCCTAAAGGGTGGTATTGACTGAAGTCTTGAGATGCATAGAAACCTTGGTGTACGCTTTGACAAGGAATCAGAGGGTTATCTCCTCAGTCCAAGCTTCAATGTGGCCTTGTGCTTAACTCCCATTTGAGAGGAGCTTCCCATATACAATCAACATAGAAGAGGGTTTACCTATTGTTTGGCCAACTACATCTGAAATTAAACACTTGTGGAGAGTTGAAACTCCCTAATCCACAAGTCTTACCTAAGCTAGTTGGTGTAGGAGCCTATAAAATAAAACTTACTAATAACTTTTAAATTATATCGTTCATTTTAGAAGGCTGTTTTTAGTCAGAGGTAAATGGTGTGAAACAATGTGGTGTTATAGACTCGATAAGAAAGAGAAAAATGATATATAAAGAAAATTTCAAAGTAAATTGCAACTACTTAAACTAAATTTCTTTTCTTTTTGCAAATAGAAGCTAATGAATTTAAAACTAAATATGAGAAAACTAAGACTTCTTTTTATAATATTTGAATTTTATTTGAAAAAAACTGAAAAGAAACGACTAAATGCAACTAAATGTAGAAGTATAAAATGTTTTCTTCTTTTTTCAAAATCTTCAAAAACTATAATGCAACTAAATGCACATTTTTTTGATCAAGTGAAATGAGGCATAGAGGACCTAAAAATACCTACTTCAACCAACCAAAAGAAAACTCAGAAAAAAACCTGACTCTGAGAAACTATTGAACCCAAAGAGTCCACTAGATTCACAAAAAAAGGAGTGACACACTAACACCACAAAACATAGCACAAAGTATAAAGTATCCAAAGCCCTGATTACTAACCTAGACACAAGCACTCAAACTTACAGACCAAGTAGGAGGACCACCTTCACTTGACAAGATGAAAGAAATTCAAACAAAAGGCTCAAAGGCTTGAAAAAAAAGCAAATGGTGTGACACACAGACTTCAGACTCACATAATCATGCCAAAAATAGAAGAATTCCAAACAACTAAAAATCCAAAGAGACAGGAACAAGCAAACCCTACCCAACGTTTAGGCTGCTACAGGAAACACGCAACTGTGTATGCATGAAACCCATGTATGACATGGGACTATCTTATACAGCAACCCACGTATACAAGGTCATACACGCGACTGTGCACGAAAGCAACCTGTGTGTACTGCTAAAAAAATTTCAAAGAAAAAACAACTAGCAAATAATTCTAGGCACACTACACTGTAAATCAAAAGCAAGATAAAAAGGACCACACTCATAATCAGAATCATAACAAATACTGGTAAAGGGAACCTATAGAATGAACCCACAGTAGGCTGGACTCCCCAGCGGAGTCACTAGTTCTATTGCACAGGATAATACACCCTTGTAACCTAGGGTTTGGGGTTACCAACTTACTATTAGACTTGGAGGCAATCAACTTTTATAGAAAATGAAATGAGAATAGGAAGAGAGTTTGGATTACCCAGTTTATGATAGTTGATCCAATCTTGATCTTCTCTCGCTTCAATATTCTCCAAAGATTCTAGGGACGCTTCTCTTCACTTGCAAAGAGCCAATTCTTCAAGAAATATCTCATACATACATACATATATATATATATATATATATATATATCAGAGGTTAAATGGAACACATATTAATAATATAAATAACATCATTCATTAACCAATATACATGAGAAAAGAACAGCACAATACAAATATTGGAAGAAGAATTATCTTTGTTAACAAATAGGTGAGAATACAACCCAACTTCTAACACAAGGACTCCTCTGCAACCGAGGACTCTAAGTTCTGCTGCTCCAAGACTCTGAAGGTATACCACTAGCATAACTTTGCTCTTCTAGAATTCATTGATTAGCCCCATCCCAAGGCCTCTATTTATACATTGGTAGATAGAGTGGTTTCGAAGGTTAGGATGGTTGAAATATTTGTGATAGTTATGGATTAAGGCCCAACTAATCTCATCTAACACTACTACATTTTGATCCAAAATCCGACGATTACTTCCGACGGCGCGTGGATTTTTTCTTTTAAACCTACTAAAAATCACAAAGATATATTTTTTTTTGTAAATGTGGCCACACACGTCGGTTAAGCGATGGATATTGTCATAAACGTCGCTTAACCGACGGTGCGTTGGTCAAAAAAGGTCATTCAAACAACCAAAGAAAAGGAAAAAGTCACATAGGGTGCGGAACCATTGCTTAAACGATGGCGCGTTAGTCAAAAAAACACCAAAAGTCACATAGGGCGCGCGGGAACCATCCATTTTCTCACTGGCTTATGTTCTTCTTCTTTTCATTTTGTATGTATGCGATCCTATGCAGAATTCAGCTTGAAAATATAACTAGCAGAGCCTCATTTACACCCAGTATGATATGCGCCGAACCCATCTTGATATGTTGATCATTTGTGTTATTTTGAGGTTACCATTTGATATGCGCCGAACCTGCTTCTGCATCCCACAGCACTCCTCTAGGATATTACTGCCGTGGAAGCTCAGCTTGGGGAGCCATTACGTGATGACAGCCCTATCCTTGGCGTTGAATTTGATCAACTTCCCCCTGGTGCTTTTGGGTCACCTATAGGTATTTGTTTCTCGTCTTCTATGTTTTTTAACATCTGAATGAGGTCTAATTCCTGTTATGTGAATATCACTGATTGGATCTCGCTTTTTGGTATTTATGTGAAATGTCTTCCATTTTCATGACAATACTTTTGAATCCGTTCAGGTCAAGAATGAATTACCTAGTACATTCAAAGCATACCGCTATCAGCAGCACCATTGGTCTTGTGGTCCAGCAAATTTGTTTAGAAATATGATCATGGAGATCCTTAGAAATAAGGTTAATAATCATCTAAACTCTCTTCGGTTGAGATATGTTGATTGGGTAAAAGAATTTAGTTGAAATTTAGACTCAAACCATTGCTGATGATGATTGTAATGTTTGGATTTGCAGAAAGTTGCAGCGTGGAAGAAGTTCCATGTCATTTATGCCTTCTTCTTTGTAAGGAAGATTGTGGCTCACCTTGTCACATTCACCTTTTACTGTGTTGTGATTCCTGCAACTGTACTTGTTCCGAAAGTCCAAGTACCCAAATGGGGGGCTGTTTACATTCCTTCAATCATTACTTTATTAAATGCAGTAAGCACTCCCAAGTAAGTAGCCTCAGCCTCTTTTCATCCATACTTTCCTTGTAATGCATACAAAAGTGAAAAGATATATCCTAGTAATGACCTCTCACTTGTCATGGGAAAAAACAAGAAAGGGTGTCTCTTCTGTATTGTTCAAGGACAACTAATTAAATGAGATGTGTTGGCTGTTTCAGATCTCTGCATTTTCTTGTTTTCTGGATCTTGTTTGAAAATGTGATGTCTCTGCATCGAACCAAGGCAACTATCATTGGATTGTTAGAAGCTGGCCGTGTCAATGAATGGGTTGTGACAGAGAAGCTTGGAGATGCCATGAAGCATAAATCTGGGAAGCAGACTAAAAAATCTCGCTCAAGAATTGGAGAAAGGTATTGCCTCTGCTCATATATTGTGCCATATTCTGCAATTGTCTTCTACTGGAGCATGCATTTATTACCCCCTATAAAATTTACAAGCCATCTTAATCACCGACTTGTTTTTAAATCCCACAGCTAATTGATTTTCCTTTTTACAGACTCCACGTCTTGGAACTGTTTGCTGGTGTCTATTTATTATTCTGTGCATCCTATGATCTTGCATTTGGAAAAAATCACTTCTATATCTATGTTTATCTGCAAGCTGCAGCGTTCTTCGTCATGGGATTTGGATATATTGGAACATTTGTACCAACATCCTAGGAGGCTAGGACTACATAAAACAAAGGTGCCAGCCAGTTCTGTTTCTCTGTGGCAGATGAAGCCATATATTCTGACTATAATGTTCTAAGTCACATTGTTTGAAGGCAAGCCACAAAACATATCAACAAGGCTAAAACTGCTCTGGACACTGGTATAGAATCCATTATAAAACCAACAATGATGTCTAAGGATGTAGCATGAATTGTTTGCATAATAAAATATTCTCCTCAAGAGTCAATACAATAATTAGTTGATAGGTAAATGCTATAGATAATTGTTACTATAAAATGAAAATTTATTTTTGGGATGAGGGAGTCTCTCAACCAAGGCATTAAGAAATTATTTTTGATGGTGATTTCAGGCCGTGGATAACTTGTAAAAACTTAGCTGTATGTTGTGGTTGGATCTAGTTTTAACAAATGTTTGGGAGTGTAAATTTTATGTTTGAGAAAGAATGCCAATCAAGTTGACCTTGTTTGGCTCTGCCTTGTCCCTCCTACCCTTCTCTGTCATGTGTTTTCTCCCCATTCTGTGGTACCCTGCTGTATGTCCATCATTATTCTCTAGAGCATCAATCTCGATGTTGAGGCCAGCCTTAGATGAGTCTTCAAGCAGTCAAGGTGGTCCATTGTATAGTAGACAGTATTTTTTGCTTGAACCTCACTCAATGGATTCATTGATCAACAGGGTGGATCTGAATTGATACCCCTGGCCTTGATTAGGTGCTTTAAAAAAATATTGTCAGATGAGTGTATACCTGATACCATCAAACAAATTAGGACCCACATTGGAGAGAGAGATGAGGCTGAGAACTTGTTTAAGTAGGAAATGTGCAGTGCCTTGTACCAATTGGGGTTGACATTGGAATTGATAGCATCATTGATTCATGGTAAAATGATGGAGAATTCAAAATGAAAGTGCTTATCAATCTGGAACTTATTATGGACAATTTTCCCAGCTATCAGCAGGCAACTATCGTTGAAGTAGAGCTCTTGGTGGATGACCTGTTCGGTTGCCAATGATTCACTAAGCAAGATTCTCATCTGACTATCAAATAAGAGTTGTTGGGCAATATCTGTTTCGAAATTATCTTGTGATGTTTTGTCTAGTTTATAGTTTTGAGGCTATGTATGGATCAGAATTATATTAACTTAGTATTAGCTAGTTTTCTATGTTTTGTGGATTGAAGGCTCTTAGAGTATTGAATATATTTCTGCTGAGTTTATGATTGTAAATTTGGGTTTTCGTAAACATGGCTGTATGAGTTCTGCAACTGTAGACATCAGTACATGTTTTCTCCCATAAAAAATAGTTTGACCCATGAGTACTTGTGAGTGGAGCTGGCAATTGATGAGCCAGATTTATGGGGAGTGAGCTTGACTTGTCACTGAGTGATCTTGGCTTGTTTTATGTGAAGGATTTTTAAATCATGAGTCTGAGACAAACCTGGTGAGTTTTGTAAACATTCGAAGAATCAACTATGGCCAATGGGATCATCAGTTAGACACTGACTTCTAATTCTCAAAAGTGGAACATTCAATGCCAGTAGAAATATCTCTGCTAGCCAGTTCTTGACTAGAAAAAATGTTCTCAGCCAACCAACCTTGATTTCTTAACTAATTTATTGAGAGGAGATTAAAGATACTTTTGGAAGAATGACCTCAGAAGAAATACAGACCTGATCCTCCATTGCTAGTTGTGTTTCATAGGTGGGGATTTCTATCTACAGAGATCAAGTTATCTCTCAGCCTGTCCATAACAACTTCCTTCAAGCATAGCAATTCCAATATACAACATTGTGCCAAAAATTTTGCATTTGTATAAAATTTTAGGGATTTAGTTCTTATTGATATAGCTACAGCCTTTATGCCTATGGGATGTCTTTGACGTAATACTTATCAATACAAATAGTTAGTGGGAGATTAACAAAGCTGTCAACACTCGTCTCTTCAGTATGTTACACCTCCCATTGAGTTTGTGGGTCAAAGTCTCCCTCTTATGCTTTCAGACAGTGAGCTTATGTTGTCAGTGGGTCAACTTGACCTGCTGTATGTGCTGAGGCCGGTTTGAATTATGAACCTAACTCAAACCTGGCAGGTTTTGTAATACTGTTTAGGAATAAATATGCCCCACTGGAGCATCAATTGGACACTAATTTCTCGTCTTAGAAAGTGGATAATACAGCACCATTTTAAACACCTCCGCCAAGAGATCTTTGAACAGTATCTAAAAAAATGTATATGGCTTACCAACCATGTTTCTTAAACATTTTCTTTGAAGGAGTTTATAGAAGCTTTGGGAGTATGGATTTAGATGAAATAGAAACCTAGTTATTGCTTGCCAGCTGTTTCACAAGATTTTATTTTTGGTATTTCTACCTTCTCTCTGCAGTTTAGACATGGAACCTGTGGAATCCTTACACCTTTGCCTATAACAACTTCTTTCAACCAGTGGAATGTGCAGATAATCAATGCATCAGTAGTATAGAATCATAACCATTATTTGATATAACTTTACAAGTTTGTACCAGAGGTGTTCTCATAGGAAGGATTAGCCTTTGTGGGGAAAGAGATGTTACCAAGCTGAGGTCTTAGCCAAAGATCTAAATTCTATTGCATTATGGGGAATGCAAGTAAACCCCCCCATTCATGACAATAAAACAAGACAAACTGAATGACACAAACAGCCACCTGTCTAAGGAGTAAGAAGGCTAGAAACAAGACCAATTGAATGACACAAATCATGACCTACCTCAGCAGTAGCATGATTCTTTTTTGTTGCTCCATTGAACTGAATTCTCCAAAGTCCTAGTGGGATGGTATTCACAGCAGGATCCAAACTTAGTAGATCCATAGGTGCAATCTTCGGAGTAGATTGGAACGAAGAAAGCGTCAAAGTCCTAAGCATCCATACTTAACTGCTTCTATCTGGCATTTGCTCACATGTTGTTCCTCAAAAGTTATGCAGGAGCTCTGCGAACCATGAACAGGCATTCAACTGTGTCTTTTGGATCTAGGGTTGTTCATTCACAAAATTGCCCTGTTCCTGGTGATTCAGACAACTTGAAGAATTTGGCTAATGGATGCCAAATAAATCTATGGATTGGTTTTCCTTTTGCACCAAAAAAATAATAATCTCAACACAAAATAAAACTAGACATCTCACCAAAAGTGTTCAGGTCCATGCACATTTTTTGTAGCAATCCTCAGCCATATCTCCTTGACAAATGGACAAACCAGAAAGAGATGTTTAGTTGATTCTCTACCTCTTGTTACAGAGGATGTTCATGCCATTCCTTAATCAAGTTGTCGTGAGTAGTCTTCCATGCAGCACTGGGGAGATGTCTTTGGCAAAAGTAGGTGCTTCCAAACCTTGTTCTCATTTGCTTCATGGGAGCAACCGCCTCCAGATCTAGCATCCTATTTGTTTAAAATTCGAATTGTCTATTTGGGAATGTCACTTGTACCAGCTGTGACAAAATTA
>LPNX010655301.1:37647-73006 GCA_001517045.1 Pseudotsuga menziesii | reverse complement strand
TAGGTATGATGTTTTAGGAAAATATCATTCCATAGCAGTAGGACTCAATAAACATTTGCACACATTCCGGCTATGATTGGAGGCTTTTTACCCCTTCCTGCTAAAGATTTTCTATCATTCAATTTATACATTTCCAATTTTCAATCTTTGTATCATACTGCATCTTCAGAGTCAAAAATTCCCTAATTCCCGTTATCACATTTGCAATAGCAATATTTCTAAAGTAGAACTTCTTATATCACTATTGTGAACCATTTTTTTATGAATCGTAGTACCTCTCAGGCATTCAAGTTCATTTTTTTATTTTGGGTATATATTCTATTTTTACAGAGCTTCAATGCATGTGAAGTTATTAACGTAGGACATGCAATCTATTCATGATGATCATTCAACTAATTAATTTTTTGTATTCATGATGGTCATTCAACTAATTAATTCTTTTGTAGACTGGAGATAATTAATATCAGAAGTTTAAGAGGACAAGTAAAGGTTGTTGGGGAAGTTATATGTGTCGGTGGTGCAATGGTCATGACCTTATACAAAGGTCCTGCTCTTCTATCTTTATTGCCTGGTGTTAAAAGCCATAAAATTACATACAATTCTCAGCATAATATTATGCTGGGTTCGATATTAGTCTTTGGGAGCGTAGTTGTTTGGTCTGCATGTATTGCTTTTCAGGTAATAATCAATGCCCTTATTGACAAATCTATGTATTCCTTCTTCTGATTTATTATACTCCATCTATAATTCCTTGACAGTTGATTTCTGAAACTGGATACAGGCTCCTATTTTGAAGAGATATCCGGCTCAATTATCAGTGACAGCACTCTCTAGTTTTGTTGCAAGCATAGAATCTACCCTAATTGCTATAATATGCGAGCATAAAAAGCCCAATATCTGGGCTATACAATGGAGTGTTGAGCTTCCCAGCGTTTTATACTCAGTGAGCATCTTAGCGTTCAACAAAACTTGTAAACTTGAATACACTACAAAATAGATCAACTCAGTAGATATAACATGCCAATCCAGCCAATGAAAAGGTGAACAACTGGTCAATCATACCAGTTTAGAAGTAAAATATCCTAAACATGTTTGTGCCCTTCGTAGGGTTTCTACAGTGTATCCACTGAAAGGAATATTTCAGAATAGATAGGATATGTTGTCAGACCAACACATCACAAATATACTTTGGAGTTACTGAGAAACCATAATATTGAGGCCATGATGGAATTCTAGTTAGAACGAGAATCTTGAGGCCCAAAAAAACACCTAGAATTTTCCCACCTATGAATTAGGGAACACCCATATAAATATGGGGGTAAGATGCACCATGCACCAAGTTGCAAAAACAGCCCCTTACCCATCTGTCATACAAGATACCCTCTTATAGCTTCCATGTGCTTGCAAAACTTGCTACTGCAATCTCCAATTGCAAAGGATGGGCCACCTCAATTCCCATAGGACATATCTGAAACACCAGCCCCATCCATTCTTTCATCAACTGAAAGTTGTGGCTGTAGCATTCGTAAAAGAGCACTGACACGTTCTTCATTAAGTTGGTGACAGGCTTCTTTGTAAATAGAAGAATGCCAATCTGGAGAAAAAATGCACTCTTTTATAAAACTAAGCACTTCAACAGCTCCTTGTGCTTCAACTTTAAAACTAATACACAACAGCGCTGCTGCTGAGGTGACAGTGCATACTTGCTTCCAAAGTCTTGATTGAACCCCATTGGATTAAGAGCCAGAGTGGGACCTAAGGTGTACTGTGGATGCCCTGGGATAGTTTTCACTTCCAGAAAGACTAATTCCAACCACAGAGAAATAATTTAGTTCTAGAATTCGTTTGTACCAATCATCTAGTCTAGGAGGTTTACACTTTCTCATCCCACTTTGCAGCCTGTCAAATCTACCTTTATTGTTCTCCAATGGGATCTAAAGTTGGATCAACTGACGCTTTGGAGGAGCTGGAAGCTTTGGTAATAATGTTTGCACATTTCTTGCAGCATCAAGTGCAGCTTCAAGAGGATCATCCTTCCTAGTAGACACCAACTCCTTTAAGAGCAAATCATCACCAGATTTGCAAACAGTTGATGGTTTATGCACCCTGGATATTCTAGCTATATTTTTAGTATCATATTTTTCATCCCCAATTCCATGTGACTCTAAACCAGTTCCAAAATTTGCTGCATCCCCAGTTCTATTTAAAATCTTGCTTTTGATAAAATATTTCAAGCTTTCTTGTATTTTCTGGCTAGAAACATGTTTTTCATCACCAACAGTAGGTAAAGACGATGAATTATATAACAATGATACTGGGGGAGTGCTGACAGGAACATTAAAGATCAGGTCAGGAGGTTGTGGAACTATACTGCCTCTGTTATCAGACGGTTTGTGTGTAAATGGAGGCTCTTTTATACCAGAGTTACTAGACCCTGTAGTAGTATCTATAGTACAGATCTTATTATAGCTTGTACCCAAAGAAAAATCATGTCTGCTATTACTATAACTCTTATGATTTGAGAGAGAATTGTGAGATTTTTTATCAACTTGTATAGTCTTTTCAATTTCACAATATAGTGGCTTCTGAAATCCACCTTTTGCACATGAATGTGATTATGAAGGAGCAAAACTCTCTCTGTCTGTTTCTACCTCATCATCAGAAAGAATAATAATCTCATGTTCTTTTGTTCCCTTACATAGCTCAGTTACACCATCCTTATCACAGGAATACCCATAAACTGTGTCCTGGGCCTTATGAAAATGATTTTCTTCAGAAACGAATGCTTGGTTGTGTATAGTTCTCCTTTCTCTCTGTCTTTGAGACAGAGAAGCATTATATTCTTTCCTATTTTGTATCTACTCTATGACTCCCTCATTCACATTTATAACACTTTGTACCACATGATATACCCATGATTCTAAATAGCCTGTTCCTGTGAGAAGCTGAAAAGTTCATCCTTGTGTAATCTGTATTAACTTATTTCTTATATTGAACATCAACCAGGATGGGAAAGTTGTAGAGTGGAGAATCATGTGCCGAAGAATCAACATCAGTCTTGAAATTAGCAAAGACCAGAAAACCAATTGTGTGCTGTTAAGTTCCACTGGAGGACAACTTACATTGCTGAGGGTAGAAAAAATATTCTACAACTGAAGATAGGAATAAGATGTGATGTAACTTGTAAGCCATATCAACATTGTATGACAGTTTTGAACTTGAGCACGTTGTTTTCTCACCATTTGTAAGAAATAGTATCGATTAATGTTTCAAGCAATCTTGTCTTGATGGTTGATCTCCTTTTCTGGAAATTAGTTCAATCATTTTCATACTGAATTAATTTATTTAACTTTAAGAAACCTTAATGTACACATGTCTCATTTTGTTCACTACAGGATGTTGCTACAGTGGCCAAGAAATAGTTCGTTGGGGACAATTTTTCAAGGTTAAAGCTTCCATTACTAAAGACATCTGAATCTGGTAAGTTGTAGATAAATTTGTAATTAACCAAAATACAAGACAACCTAATCTGGCCAGTGTAGAAAAATATGGTGTATCTAAAGTTTTCCTTTGTGACTATCTATGCATATAATAAATTAGCTATCCTAGTCTTTGTGAGGCAATTTATTTTACACTAACCATTTCCATGATATCGAAGTATCAAATGCAATGACCTGTACAGCACACTAGATCAATCTTTGGTGCAGGAATGAAAAGGAAAAAGTTTGTTTTTAGTTGGGGGATGACTTTTGGCTGATATAAAATTATGACAAATTTATCGGTATAAGCCAATGTCTTGTTATAAAGCGATGAGAATTGGCATTTAGAAAATTGTGAATGGAACATGGGAGACTCAGAAACCATATCTTAAGATCAAGATCATGTATTCCTTTGAGAAATACATATGAATATTAAATAGCTTATTAGAGCATTTAAAAAATGTCAATACCTCTGCTCACAGAAATTACAAGCAGCACATTTTGTATCAGAATATTTAATAAGGCAACCTATTTAGGCAAAAAGAAGATGACAGATTTAGCTGTGGCTAGCTATTTTATGTCCCATCTTCATTTGCCTATATTTAGGAACATATTAACTAAACCAGTGTACTAACATTTATTGTTTCCATAGATAAGGATCATGTGGTTCTCTTGGTAACTATTGTGGATGGACCAGTACCATATGCTGCTAATGTATCCACAATTAGGAAGCACAGTTAATCCAATGTATATGTGGTTATTGGTAATATGTTTTCTAATTAGGTTCATTTGTTCACATAGAGAACCACATGATCCTAATTTCCTCCAGTCACTGATGGCATTGTCTATTGAGATCATGCTAATGCTCAATTCCTAATTATTATGCTCAGAAAGAATAATAATCTCATGTTCTTTTCTTCCCTTACATAGCTCAGTTACACCATCCTTATCACAGGAATACCCATAAACTGTGTCCTAGGCCTTATGAAAATGATTTTCTTCAGAAACGAATGCTTGGTTGTGTACAGTTCTCCTTTCTCTCTGTCTTTGAGACAGAGAAGCATTATATTCTAACATCTAAATAGAAAGGTGAGATACTTTTTCTTGTAATTGATATACCACAAGATTGTCTGTGCAACAAATAAAATGAAAATACCATCAGCTTAAGCGACGGTTCCAGGTGTCTATGTACATGCTTTTGTATTTTTTTTTTTAAAACAGTCACAAGCGTCGCTTAAGCAACGGTTCTAGGTGTCGCTTTTTCGACGCTTATTCTTAATATCCGTCGCTTATCCGACAGTTTTGTCTGTCGCTCTTCTGACGCTTATTTTAATATCCATCGCTTAGCCGACGCTTATAGATGTTTCTTTTTCGATGCTTCTTCTTAATATCTGTTGCTTATCCGACGGTCGTGTTGTCGCTTAACCGACGGCATGAAGGTTATTTTCTTAAAAAAATTTCACTACCATCGAAGAAAAGATGTCGCTTAACCGACGCTTTATATTTAACCGACGGTTACTTAGGTGTCGCTTAACTGACGATTAATCAGGTGTCGGATAACCGACGATAAGTTTTCGACGCTTAAAAAAAAATCAAAGTGTCATACATGCGACAGGGAAGTGTCGAAAATATGACATGACGGCCGTCGGATTTTTGGTAAAAATGTAGTAGTGTAATCACGATTTATATTTTTTAATTATCGAATTAAGGTACACACGAGTGTTTGTATAAGCAAGGCATGTATGACACGCTTGTTTCTCAAAGGAAACTCACGTACGCAATGTGCACGTGGGTTGCAATGCATGTAGTCATGTCTGACATGCGAGTTGCAATGCACATAGTCGCGTGTGCAACCCAAAACTCAGAATAAAAATATATCAGGCTGGTTTGGAGATCATGCATCAATGGTCATGCACATCTATAGTGTTTTGGCCACTTCAATCCTAATTTTCCTTTTGTGTACCAACATAATGAATTTCAGCACTCGGACGGAGAAGTGCCATTTTGGCTTATAACAGTTGTGGGAGTCCCTTTTTAGTCCCACTATGTCCTTGAGAAAAAGCTTCATACTCCTCTTGAATTTTATGTTGGATTTTCCCCATATGGACTCCCTTGTATATATCAAGTTGTAATTTCATTTCATGAGTTTTTCTTTCCTTATTGAGCCTTATGTCAGCTCTATGCTTCATAGTTATAAGCCATGTATCCTGAGCTTCTCTTGTGTCTAGCTAATTAGAGCCTTTTACATACCCTTTGCAGCTTGATCACCCCTTTATTGGGAGGAGACCTTCCCCCGAGTGTCGTTATCCTGCACATGTTTCCTTGCATTGAGCATAGGTATGTTACACTACATGGAACTAGTTTTTTTTTCCCTGACACTCGTCTCCTCCTAGCTATTTATTTTTCAATATTTTCAAAATATCTGAAAAAAGTCCAAAAGAATAAAAAAACATAAAAATCTGGACGGGAAAAGATGTTATCTTTGGAAGTAGTCAAGTCATGTCGCCTTCAAACAGAGAATTGTATATGACATTCATTGGTTGGGTTATCAGTTTTACTTTAGGAGTTGTACTCATTACTCTGAGTTTATCTCCATCGACTGGTTACGCTTCCAGTCCCCATGGAGCCTTTGTTGATGCCTCCTATATAACAGAGATGTCCCAGTTTTCATATAGAGTCCATGCTGCCTCTCTCAGTCACCACTTTCCTTATGCTCTTATTTGAAGGAATTTGAAGGTTGAGTCGGCCATTCCTCATTTATCTTGACTAGTTTGTGCACATCTTGTTCATTGAGTTATTCCACATTATACAGTGTTCCTGAGTACCTCATTTTGGCTGATGGGGGATGCCTTAATGCCCTCCTTCCAACGGATTCCATTCCATCAACATCAGATCATTTATTCTGGAATAGGAGTCTAGAGTCCTTTGAGTGCCTTGAGGCTTACGGTCATCAGTGGTAGGTTCTCTCTCCATCAACGATTTTGGGAATACATCAATGTCCCCTGACCAATGGATTCTTTTAAGTGTTTTACCTCAACACATCTATTCGCACTTATTAGATTTCACTCTATATCTTGATTCCCATTATCATTATCGATGGGTGATCTTGTGTCTGTTAATAGTATAAATCAATGATCGGTAATCAGATGATGGACTACTATGTTTGACCTCGACACATATATTCACATAGTAGGACATGTACTTGTAGCGGTTTATGTAGAAGACCTTCCATATTGGTGGAATTCCATATATGCTACCTCCTTGATCATGCCAGTATTCATGAGATTTCAGCTCTTGTGATCTTCATTCCAGTGTTTCCAGTGTATATAAGATATCTTCATCCACTATGGAGATCTTGATCCATTGTATATTGTACGTGGTGATGACCACACATGACACTTTGTATAACATGCCTATTCATGGCCATCGTACTCTTATGTATCTCTGACTGCTATATGTATTTGTAGTCACATGCAGAGATTAATCATTGTATTATGTTGATGAGTGGCTGGTTTTTCCACGTGGGTCTTCCTTACTCCACTTCTGGGATGGATTTTATAATGTATTTTGGCCATCATGTTACCCCTCTGACCTTACACATTAGGGGGCATCTATTATATTTGATTTTACCACACCTGGTTGATCACACATTTATGGCCTTCCTTGTCCCTTTGTAGATTCTTTGGACCCCATGGACTTTTATTATACTTTGATGTTCCAAGATCATCCCCAAAAATCACATGTTTATACCTATACGTGAATTTTAAAGCCATACTCGCGTGTATACTCAACTTTTGACCTCAAACCCACGTACATCGGGATGTGTGCATAAAAACAAATATTTTTTTATTTTTTCTCATATGAGTATGAATATCTTGTCTCTTGTCCTTCCATATTCCTTGAGAGCGCTCGGATTCGACCCTACATTACCTCTTTGGAGCACTATATATTGACCCTCTTGGATACATTGAAGGCAGAGAAATTGAAGAGTAAGGAAACTATAGTCAATTGTTTCCCCATTTTTGCTTATACTTGAGTTTGCATCCCTTTGTCCCTTGGAGCACATAGTGTTCTTCCCAATATTTCCTTGTCGCTTTTTGAGCTTTCTATAGAGAGATGGAGGATTGAAGCAGTGGAGGCCCAAGTGGACAACTCAGTTTCTCTGGTTCGCAAAAGTGTCAATAGAATTTGTCACTATTGTATCTCTAATTTATTAATAGAAGTATCATTTCCTGTTCAATTCATGTGCATTTGAATATGAATGTTGAATCCATGGATGTATTTACTTTCTTATACATGATCGATTCTATAGTCTAGAGTATCTCTAACACATTTATATATAACATGCTTTCCTTGTTTACTATTATTGAGAGCAAATTATAATTGCAATTGCATTGGAAAAGCTCCACGGGGATCTACTTCAACCGTCCAGAATAAGGTACGATTCTATATCCCTTAGTGTTATATTTGCTTACTGATCTTGCATATTGGGAAAGATTGATTTATGGTGTCATATTGTCTATTATGGTACCCCCAAGCCATAGGAAGTTTCTCTCCATAACATATTTAATTAATGCACCTATTATTTTATGCATGTCCATATTCTTGAAATTTCAGGTTTATAATGGCTTCCAATAGATTAAGAAGTTAGAAGAAGGTTGTAACAAAAGTAAGTCCAGAAAGACAAGATTCCCTTGAACTTGAAGTAGAATAGGATATAGTCATAATCCCCAGTTTGAGTTATGAAGATACTAAATATATAATTCGAAAAGACAACAACTACCAATAGGGATATATCTATCAGATGATTAGTGAGAAATATTATCCTCAACATGTTCTTCCTCCTAGGATTTTAGACCCAAATGAGGGAGTGTTTTAATTGATTAGGAGGTCCAATATACACAGACTAGCACCTAGGCCTAATATCCTACCTTCTGCAGAAACTATCTCATGGATCATTGAGCTTGTTTATAGTGATTGTAGATTAATCAAAGATGCACTGGGGAAGACAAGAGATTCATTTCACCCATCAAACATTCAAGTAAGGTATAAGTTTCCAAACTCCCAAATCCAAGTAGTCATTATAGAGGAATTTCTATTGCAATTTAGTATCATCTATCATGATTTGTTGAACAGTTGGTGGAAAAATAAAAGATCTTTCAGGGAACATAAGACTAGGAAATACCTTACTGTGAACTTAAGAACTCCTTGCACAATCACAACTACTTTCATTAGCATATAATATGGAGAAGAAAAATCCATTGTCTTCAAAGAAGCATGGGTTCTATTAATATATCAAATAACCCAAGCAGGTATAGTCTTTAATTGGAAAACTATTATATATTCTTCCCCCTACCTAAGTCATATTAAAAGTGAAGCATGTCTCTACAGGGATCCCTCCATCCTTCCACGTGTACTCTTATTTGATAAATAAAATATTAGCATCCAATCATTTCCCTGGGATGAGTTGGATTTGGTATTTGAATGATCCTCTCTTCATTTGTATTGCTAGATGTTATGGGATTATAAGTACATAATCCATTATCATAATAAACGTGATCATTTTCTGATAGTATTTTATAAATTATTATTCCACACACGCATTCATTGCATGTTTGGGGAATCTATGCAAACTCTTGGTCCAATAGTGGATTGATATGTAACTAAAAAGGGAAATAACATAAGGATCTTTGGTGCTACTAAATCCCTCATCTCCTACTTAGATTCATCCATTACAAGTTAGTTTTAAAAAAAATTGCATACTTACTTATCCCCATGGATTAGCTATAGTTCTTGAAGTTGGAAAGAAAGCACCATGGCCTTCTCTGGTTATAGGATCATGTTGAATATCAATAAAAAGTGAAGTAAATATTTAGGTTGATATTCTAGAATCGTTTCATTTTAGAAAATAGACTTTTTGAAGGCATGATCCAAAGGTATAGTGTAAAACCATCACCATGCCTACAAGTGTTATTTAAATAATATTTATACTAAAAGAATGATGCATCCAAAACAACCAAAAATTTAAAGCATTGTCAAATTTCCATTTTTTCCCCCAAAGATCGACAGATTTTTCAAAAAATCCTACAACCTTATGGATCCATACTACATACAAAAAGTTTTGAGATTTCTACATTGACATTGATTTACATATACCCTAGTAATACTATGCATTTGAAAAACATATAAGCATTACATACTTAAGGGAAAACATATTATGCACCAAATTCTCAAAAGAGAATAAAACAAGAAAGAGTAATCCAATGCCTTAGTAAAGAATAAAAGAGATAAATAAGAATCCTCTTCGAGGGGGAAACCTCCTAATATAATGTATCCAATACACAAGATAAAATTATATTATCTTAAGACTATGCCTCCTTGGTATATATATAGGATATAAAGGGTACAATTACAATTAACGTCCTAGCCGACCAATAAATAATATAATAATGGAAATGAAATTTTACAATATATAGGTATTAGCATGGCCTCTCCTTCAAAGAAGTGTTATCCTCAACACTTGAGTAGTCATGGATGTTTATGTATGAAGCACTCATCTTCCCATGTCACCCCTTGTATTGGAAATTTCTTCCACTTGATGCGATACTCAGTAATTGATCAATTTATCAGTTGCTTGATCTATGTTTCAAGGAATGTTCCAGCTTCTAGTGTGATTTTTATTTATCATCAGTATCTTGTAAAATAATATGAACTAGGATCTTGTCACCAATTACCTTTTTAGGAATACTGAATGTTCATGTTAAATAAAGGAAACTTCAATTTGTAAGCAATACTTCCAATCCTATGCAACACCTTATAGAGACCATGGTACTTGGGTGCTAATTTACTGTCCTTCCTTTGTTGCTCAAGGGACATATTTTTGTATGTTTGTAGCCTCAAAAATACCCAATCACCCACTTCAAATTTCTTTTCATTATGATGTCGATCTTCTTTTTATTTCATTATGTTTTGCGCTATAGCCAAATTTCCTTGCGATAGTTGGAGAACCTATTATTGGTGGTCTATGTGATACTCTGCTACTTGAACCTTAGATTTCTCTTTCAAGGATGATGTGATAAATGGATGTGGATAGCCATAAAGTGTCATAAATGGTGACTTTTTTAAGAAGGAAGGATGTGTTGTTCCACCATTCTACTAAGGGAAACCACTTCACCCGTTATGTTTATTTATCAAATGAAAAACAATTAAGATACCCTTCTAGACATTTATTCACAAACTCATTTTTCCCATTGGACTAAGGATGGTAAGAGGAACTATGAGCCTAATAAGTAACCAAACAATAAAATATTTCCTTCCACAAATTACCAATGAAAATTGGATCTCTATCACTTATAATAAAATTGGGAATTCCATGTAGTTTCTAAATTGCTTCCATCAATGCTGCAACTACTATACTTTCTTTGAAAGGATGGGAAACTGTAATACCCTATGGTTTAGCACCTGGACATATTATTATTATTTTTATGTTGGACATAGTGGCACAAGCTTCTTGGACTATGGTTTGCACATTATTATCATTTTTTTATGTTGAACTTATAAAATAATTAATAAAATAAAAACAACCAAACGAGCAATGCCACAAAAGAGAGTATGAGGAACCATGATGTTATGAGCAATGGGTTGTGGAAAAGTGTTCACCTATGTGTTTTGAGCCTATGTTGATGTTGTAAACCCTTCATATGTACTTTATGGACCATATTGGTTATGTACCCTCATGTTTTATGTTACTACTTGGTTTTATTTACCTTGAGCTTAATTTCTATTTGAGGATTGGAGTCTCCCTCGCACCTAGTGCACCCTAATGAGTTGGATTAGTGTGCATTTTGGTGTAGCCACTTGATGTGTAACTCCTATTTTCTATTTTTGGAATGTAACTCTCATGCTTGTGTATCTCTCTCTCCCAATTCAAATTTCTCATTAAGGAATTCAATTTGCTTGTGTGAAAAATCACACTTGTGTGTTGATTCATGATTTTGCTCTTATGCTTGTGTTTGGCACTTGTGGTATGATTTTGATAATAATGGTATGAGATCCTTGATGATATTATTCCCAACATGATTTACTATGGAGTCACTGGTATTTTCCCTAGAGCCACTGGGATTTCCTTGGATTGTAAGTGCTACTTTCCATTGGTTTGTGGTTGGACTATTGTCCTAGAGCCATTGGAATTTCCCTAGAGTGGAAGTAGAGATCATACTTTCCATTGGTTTGTGGTTGGAATATTGTCCTAGAGCCATTGGAATTTCCATAGAGTGGAAGTAGAGATCATACTTTCCATTGGTTTGTGGTTGGACTATTGTCCTAGAGCCATTGGAATTTCCCTAGAGTGGAAGTAGAGATCATACTTTCCATTGGGTTGTGGTCAGACTGATTTATTGAGAGAATTTATCATTGAGTGTTCCCTTTCTTGTGGCATCATGGTTTCATCTCAGGGGTTACCATTGCAAACTGATTTTTGGCTTGCATTGTGTCTACGACTAGGTGGAACGTGGCACAGTCAATTATGGTTGTGTATTTGGAAAACATAAGTTATTTATCTCATGTTTATTTAATTTATTTGGATCTGGTCTAATTTATTTATGGATTCACATGAAATTTTTGAAGAAACGTATGGGTTATTTATGGAATAAATTCATCATTGAATTCAATCTATTTATGCAAGTAAATTTTGTGAAGGAATTGGAAACTAGAGTTTGGGATTTTGTGCACAAATTGTTTGAGGAAATGATTATTTGGAACCTCTTCTACAGAAATCATTCTAGTCATGCTTCCATTCTATCCTTTCTTTTCCCACCCAATCAGATTGCATAATGGAAATACAACATAGTAATCCCTCTCTGTCATCTTCTTTCCCTGAAAGTACATCTTCCACCACATTTTGTTTTTTTTTGTAGATAATTTGAAAGTCATTATATAGCATCTTTATTACCTATTTTTGTTGATTTTCATAAGACATGGTTGTTGTTTCAATAAGTACTTGATACTTTCATGATATGTTCTTACCTTGCCAGGATGCAGGTGATAACACCAGCGACACCCGTCCCGTTCTCCGGCCACTGACTCAGGCAAGTGTAACACTAGAGATATCCCACCATGCCAACATGGTTCGTCAACCACTTCATGATTCTTTGTGCATGGGAGAAATTTCCCCGCTCACTTTGGCTCATGCGAACTGGGCTGGCAAAGGTATGTCCTCCTAGGTTCATTCATGGCTCAACTGCGAGGTTTAATTTTGGCAGGTACGTGGAATGATAGACGTTTAATTCAGTACCATGTCGAGTCTTATGTTGTGTTTGGTCGCAGCGTTTGGTTTGCAGTCCGGTGTAAGGTTTGTAGATCTCCGTTGTTGTGCGTTCTAGTGTCTGCGCTGGTAAAATCGCTCCACTGTGTATTGGTCCCAGTCTTAGGTTAGCAGCAATGTCTCACTAGAGAAGAACCCCAAGACGTACTAGTTCAGGAAGGGCCAAAACCCAGAGGAGTTTCAGTGCACCAGTTTCGGCAAATTATGAACCACATATTTCTCTGCAAGTCCATGTATTGGTGGAAGCTTGGGAGAACAAGGTTCTTAACTGCAAGCTCTCAACGGGTGAGGAAGGTGGTTGAATCAATCACTACTAGATGTTAAAGAATATGTTCTGTAATCTAGCAGATGACATGCTTAGTAATTGGGCTAAGGTGGGGATTGCAGTTCGTTCCATGAATGCAAAAATCGTTGAGATGGATGCTCAACTCACGGCCATGGATAACTCCTTTTCATGGAAAGGAATGACAAGAATTTTGAGTCTGAATATTCACAAAATGGGGGGTGGTGCTCATGATGGCATAGAAAGTGGTAGTGAATCTGGATTTCAAGCTCTCACTAGTCTAGGTGGTAGTAGTAGCTCCATGGGCTGCTCTACTAAAATTCCATGTGCCAAACCTTTCTCGGTTCCATCAACCGTAGAACCTCTCCTCAAGCAACTGAAGTACTCGTCGGTCCAACAGCCTGAGCAACACCCGTCTTCTTTGACTTTGGCACTGAATGCCACCACCAATTCACCCACTTTGTCATAGGAAGAACGATGGGCTTGCCCCATCACTGAAGAAATTCCCTCGGTTTAATGTTTGTTTTGAACAGGTTTTTTTTTNAATGCCACCACCAATTCACCCACTTTGTCATAGGAAGAACGATGGGCTTGCCCCATCACTGAAGAAATTCCCTCGGTTTAATGTTTGTTTTGAACAGGTTTTTTTTTTTTGTCCAGTCTCTAGAAGGTTTTATGGTTTTAGTCTAAGCTTTTGTAGTTAATACTGTATGTGTTTTTTTAGTTTGTCTTCACTCTTATATAGGAGCATGATATGTATTTTATGGATCTCTGTAACTCAGTCTTTAATTTTCTTTGTCATAAACATCTTTATTGTGAATCTGGTTAGAAGGATTGTATTTTTTGAGAGGCTCTGAAGGAGGTTCTGACTCTTTTAACCTCAGGCAGCCAAGATATTTGTATGTAAGTTTTTTCCTCCTCTGTAATATAATATATTGTGCATCTTACAAAAAAAAAAGATATGTTCTTACCTTGAAGTGTCTTCATATTGAGTAATGGCGTCATTTCTTAATTACATCTATTGTGACTAACATTTCCTTTTCTTAAATTGGATTGAGGAAGTTTTTTCCTTAAACTTGGAAAGTTCCAAAGGGAAGGGGCAAGTTCCAAGTTCCATAATAGAGATCCAACTTGGTAAATAAAATTAATCAATGCCAGGAATAAGAAACTTGTCCTTAATGGTAATATTATCAATCTCTCTATCGTGCGGAAACATACACCATGAACCTTCACCACTAGTGCAAAGAAAGAACTTTGGATAGGTTAAATGATACATGTATCTAATATTTCTTGAATCATATTCAGAATATCACTCTTTTGAGCATATAGGTATCTATAGGGCCTGATATTAGGTGCTACAATTCCTGGTTGTAAAGTGAATTGCATGGTCATGATCTCAAACATGTGGAATACCTTTAGGAAAATCTCCAAATGCCTTGGAATGATTGCCAATAACACTTTGCAGATCCACTAGAATAGAGGGTGTAGATGCTTGAACATCGAATGAGCATAGTTGTGCATTTACACCCTCGTGTCTCATTTTTAACAAATTTGTCATGTTGTTAGAGTTTCATAATCACTTTAAAATGTTTCCCTACAATACTTGTAAGTTCAATTTCCTTATTTTCTGAGGATAATTTCATGAATTTTTTTTAAATTAAGATACATTGTTCCCAATGTTTGTGACCATTGGACCCCTAATACAACATCAACACCCCCCTTTTGAAATGCAATCATTAAGAATCAAAAAATTAGTCCCCCATAGTAACCTTAATATTATGGAACATCCTTAAAAAAGTAATGGTACCTCCATCTGTAATAATTACTTGAAACTCTAGTGTTGGGTATATAAAGTAGTTGAGAAGTTTCACTAATTTTCAATTAATGAAGTTATGGGTGTTGAATTTTAATCCAATTTTCAGTCCTTGATAATTATGTACAATTATTCTTCAAACATTTATTTTATCCCACAACTTCATTGGATAATCAATATCCACTTAAAGAAGAAATCAAAACAAGGATCACTGAAAGAATAACCATGCACAAGAGACACAAATATTTTAAGAGACACAAATATTTTACCCTAGGAAACCCAAACGGGATAAAACCGAGCAAAATTTTCTTAGAAAAATCAATCCAGTCTCAAGTACAATTCCAAACATGAATTTAAACCCTAGCACAAGAGAGGTTCACCCACCTTCACAAGAAACCCTAACAAGTGTAGACAATATTCCAAGTGAAACAAGAGAATAAGAGAACCCCAAAATTATGCTTCTTACCTTTTCCAGGCCTTCCTTGGAGGTGTGCACTTATGGAGAGAAGAATATGAGTGATGTGCATGTGTGTCAAATGAAGCGTGAGAACACTTCTATTTATATTATTCAGTTGACTTGATTTTCACTCTTGATTTCGACATGTACTTTTGATTATAAATATTTTCATAATGTATCAGCATTGTGTTTGATTTTTTGGATTTTTCTCTACGTTAGATCTTAAACACAATCGACGTGTTTCGATAGAACACTCCACCCATATTCAGGATCGGGTTGAAGTTGTTGTGAATATAGGGTAATAATAGTGAAATAAATAGAGTTCAAGGGAGAATTAACCGTTAGAAACATCATGTAAATAAGGATTAAACTATTTGAAAGACAATAAGAGAGTAATTAAAATTAAAAAAAGGAAAGCACACTTGTAGGGTTGAGAAAAATAATAAACTATTTCATTTTATGGTTTGGGTAGACAATTGGTTACTATATAATTTAAAATTTAAAAATATTTAAATAGTTGAAAGAAATAAAATAGTAAAGGGGAATTGGTTGTATTAAATTAATAAAAATATGTAGAAAAGATTTCAAGTTAAAAATAATTGGATTTAAAATAAAAACTTTATCAATTGTAATTGTAAAGTTTGACCATACAAGAACCAATAGAAAAAATATAATTAATTTAAAAATATAATAATAATAATAATTTAATGTTTCAAAATAATAATAATAATAATAATTTGATGGTTGAATATATAACCCCTCACCCCCCTCCCCATGAATCCGAAGAAATAAGACATCATTGTTCTAGGATACTCAAATATAGCAAGCTTCCCAAACCTAATATTTCCAAATATGAATTTATTGCCCCGAAAAAACTCATTCAAACAAAAATATATTCAACATTGAGAGGAGGCTGCGTTGGTGAGGAATGTCTCGACAGGATTGTATGAGAGAGATTGTGAGAGCATGAAGAGGAAGTGCAGTGGGGTTGCTGCACATTGTATCGTTTCATCTTGTTGGATGGTATAATATAAAGGACTGGTAATTTCTTTGTGGACGTAACCCATATTTTGGGTGAACCACGTTATATCTATGTCTCTCTTGTAATGTGTTTTATGCGTTTTGCATCTTTTTTAATGATTTAACTATATAATGTTTATTGCTCCGCGGTCATGTTTTCTAACAATTGGTATTAGATCCAAAGGGTCTATTTGGCTAGTAAACTCACAGGAAAGAAGGGTTCCTGGTTCGAGTGGGAGAAATGGTGGAAAAGGGATAGTTTAGGGTTGAGAAATTTAGTGGCCAAAACTACCAGTTATGGAAGATGAAAATGGAAGACTATCTATACCAAAAGGATTTGTAACTACCGTTGGGCGGTAAAACAAAGAAGCTAGCGGCTATGAAGGATGAAGAATGGGAGGTTCTTAACAAAAAATTACTGGGAACAATATGGCTATGCATGGCTTCGTCGGTGGCTTTCAATATTTGAAAAGAAAAAAACAACAGAGGGTGTGATGAGCGCAATGGCTAAGCTCTACGGAAAACCCTCGGCTTCCAACAATATATTTTTAATGAAGCATTTATTTGATATGAATATGTAGGAAGGTGGATCTGTTGCTGGCCATTTAAATGAGTTTAATACACTTATGAGTCAGTTAAGTTCTGTAAATGTGAAATTTTATGATGAGTTTAGGGATCTTCTAATCTTGTGCTCATTGCCAGAAAGCTGGAATATCTTGGTCATGGATGTAAGTGACTCTGTCCCTAGTTCAAACACTCCTAAATTTGATGATGTTGTTGGTGTTATTCTTAGCGACGAAATGCAAAGAAAAAGAACAGGTGAGACATCAGGTAATGCATTGACCATGGAGAGCAGAGGGAGACAAAAGGAGAGAGGAAGGAGGCCAGGTAATTGCAGCAATTCTAGAAAGGGAAGATCTAAGTCCATATTCATAAAAATAGAGTTTTGGAATTGTGGTAAGAAAGGACATCTAAAGAAAGACTTCATAGCTCCAAAGAAGATTGGAGACAGGAAGCAAGAGACTACTCAGGAAGTGAATGTAGTAGGTGATGTGTTACAAGATACTTTGATTCTTGCATTAGATAATACTAGTGATTATTGGGTACTAGATTCATGGGCTTCATGTCATGCTACATCCCATAGGAAATTGTTTCATGATTACGTTCAAGTTTATTTTGAGCATGTTTTATTGGGGGATGATGAACCATGTAAACTTGTTGGAATGGGTAAGGTACGGATTAAGGTAAATAATGGAAATGAATGGCTACTAAAATATGTGAGGCACATTCTTGCTATGAAAATAAATCTAATATCAATAGGGAATTTGGGAGATAGCGGGTGTTTGTCTACGTTTAGAAAAATGTGGTGGAATATCACTAAAGGAGAACTGGTAATAGCAAGAGGAGATAGGGTAGGTACATTGTATTTATGTCCTCATAATACTAATTATTATATATGCGTAGCTTCCACAGAAATAGGTGCAGTATTGTGGCATCATAGGCTTGGCCACATGAGTGAGAAGGGGATGTAGATTCTCCACTCAAGGAAATTACTTCCAGATTTGAAGCAGGTAAGTTTGGAATTTTGTGAGAACTGTGTTTATGGAAAATAGAAGAAAGTTATATTTCTCAGGGTTGGGAAACAAAAGAAGAGTGAAAAGTTAGAGCTTGCACATACAGATGTATGGGGACCATCTTAGTTACAATATCTTGGTGGATATCATTATTATGTTACTTTTATTGATGATGCAACTAAAAAAAATTGGGTTTATTGAATTAGACAGAAATATGATGTGTTTGATACTTTTAAGAAGTGGAACGGTTTGGCTGAGAATGAGACAGGAAGAAAGTTGAAATGTCTCAAATATGATAATGGAGGTGAATATTGTAGCAAGGATTTTGATAGTTACTATTCATACAATGGGATTCATAGAGAGAAGACAGTCCCTGGAACACCACAAGAAAATGGTGTGCCGAAAAGGATGAACAGAATGATCATGGAGAGTGCAAGGTGTATGATATTGCATTCAGGGTTGGCCTTATAGTTTTGGGTTGACGTTGTAAATAGTGCTATCTATTTAATAAACATAGGGCCTTCAATATCTTTGGATTGTGGAATTATAGAGGAGGCATGGACAGGTAAACAAGTAAACTACTCATTTCTGAGAACTTTTGGTTGTGAAGCATTTGTCCATATTGATAAATATAATAGAACAAAGCTTGAGTCTAAATCCAAGAAATGTACCTTTAGTGGATATGGGGTTGATGATTTTGGTTATAGTTTATGGGATTATGAAATACACAAAATCATTAGGAATAGAGATGTAGTATTCAATGAAAACGTTGTGTACAAATATCAGTTGCAGGGAAAGAAAGAGGAAAAGGAAAACATAGAGTACACAGTGCTTGATGAACTCAAAGAAAATGAAGTTCCAAAGGCACCAGAAAATCAAGAGCAGCAACAGGTACCTCAAACTCCTACAAATTTAAGAAAATATACTAGGTTAAGTAGACTCCCTGAACGATTCTCTCCTTCACTATATTATTTATCGAGGACTGATTCTGGTGAACTAGAATGTTATGAAGAAGCAATGTAGGTAGAAACTAGAAAGAAGTGGGAGAAAGGAATGGATGAGGAGATGGACTCATTAGTAAGAAACCAGACTTGGGATTTGGCTAAGTTTCCTACAGGAAAAAGGGCATTGCAAAATAAATGGGTTTACAAGTTGAAGGAAGAAGATGGAGGAAAGAAGCAGTACAAGGCTAGACTTGTTGTAAATGGGTTTGCGCAAAATAAAGGTAGATAATTTGATGAAATATTTTCTCATTTTGTTAAAATGACTTCAATTAGAACTATTTTAAGTCTAGTGGAGGTAGAATATTTGCATCTCGAACAGTTAGATGTAAAAACATCCTTTCTCCATGGGGATTTGGAGGAAGAGATTTATATGCAATAGCCATGGGGGTATGAGGTTAAAGGGAAGGGGAATTTGGTTTGCAGGTTGAAGAAGAGCTTGTATGGCCTAAAGCAAGCTCCAAGGAAATGGTATTCAAAATTTGATAAGTTTATGACAAAACAAGGTTATAGTAGATGTCATTCTGACCAATATGTTTATTTCAAGAGGCTAGATAATGGAAGATATATTATCTTGTTATTGTATGTAGATGACATGCTTGTTCCAGGGTCTAACATGGAGGATATAAATGTGATCAAAAGAAATCTAGCTAAATCATTTGTGATGAAGGATTTGGGTGCTACAAAGCAAATCCTTGGTATGAGAATAACAAGAGGCGGTAAAAATCACAAATTGACATTGTCTCAAGGTGAGTACATAGAAAAGGTGTTGGGGAGGTTTACAATGAAAAATGAAAAACTAGTTAGTACACCTTTGGCCAGCCATTTCAAACTAATTCAGGAGATGTGTCTAATGAAATAGGAAGAGATCGACTACATGTCCAAGTTTCCCTATTCATCAGTGGTTGGAAGCTTGATGTATGCCATGGTGTGCACAAGACCAGATATTGCACATGCAGTGGGAGTTTTGAGCAGGTATATGAACAATTCAGGTAAAGAGCATTGGAAATCAGTACAGTGGATTCTCAGGTATTTAAGAGGTACCACTACTCATGCATTATGTTTTGGAGGTTCAGACACTATTCTATAGGGATATGTTGATCCAGATATGGAAGGTGATAAATATAGTAGGAGGAGCACCACAGGGTATGTCTTTACTATGGGTGGAATAATAGTAAGTTGTATTTCAAAACTGCAATAGGTTGTTGCACTTTCAACAATGGAATCAGAGTATGTTGTTGCTACAGAGGTTAGTAAAGAGATGATTTGGTTGCAGAGGTTCATGGAGGAATTGGGTAAGAAGAAGGAGAATAACAGATTGTACAATGAATACTAGAGTGTCATTCATCTTGCAAAGGATGCAACCTTTCATTCGAAGACTAAACATATACAGGTCAAGTACGGTTTCATAAGATCTATTATAGATGTGTGTTGGCCAACAGTTTTGTGGACCATGGTATTTGGTTAATCGTAGTATTTTCCCATGGTATATCTCTTATCAAATAAAAGAATTATAATATGGTTGTGCATCGTATTGTATCAATGTAAACAATCTCTATGATTGTGTGAGAGAGACTGTGAGAGCGTGAAGAGGAAGTGTATGGGGTTGCTGCAGGTTGTGACCCTTGATCTTGTTGGACAGTATAATATAAAGGACTGGCAAATTTTTTCTGGACATATCCCATATTTGGGGTGAACCACATTATATATGTGTCTCTCTTGTAATTTTTTTATGTATTTTCCTCTACGGTCCTGTTTTCTAACAACCTTCATGCCCAATCCCACCACCATCCCTCTCAAAACTGTGTTGTCCTTAAAAATTCAATCACACAGGCTATTTGCATCTTTGATCCCCAACATCTTTCTCAAGAAATATATCACCTAACAAATGCCCTCATAGCCATTGGATACCTTATACACCTAATAAACAGAACCTTTCAACAATTTCTTCATCCTAAATCTTAACCCCCCAAATGCTCCTCCCCTATAGATTCATGTGTATCACTCCCATTCATCTATGGTATCATGGATCACATCTCCAAAATTCTCATTAAAAGAAACATAAAACCCCATATTTGAACCCCATAAGACACTCAAGCATTTATTCATGAGTGTCAAAGATAAGTATGATCCTTTCTTGTCCCAAGGTGTCTACTAAATTCCATGTTTGTGTGGAAAATCATACAGTTTTCAAACCATAAGGCCCATCCAAACTTATCTCAAAGAGCACATTGCTAACATCGATCACAATTGCATTAACAAATATGTTATAATTGAACATTTGTTTAACACTAAACATCACATCTATTTCGATCAAGCGGAAATTCAGGCATCCACTACTCTTTACTCCTCCTGATTGGTTAAGGAAGCCTTAGATATTGAAAAACATTCCTCAAATTTCAATTGTGAAGATGGCTATAAACTAAGCCATTCTTGGAAACCACTTATCCATCATATTTTCCAATAATATTTCTTCTTAATAACCTAATCCACTCCCTCCTCTTCTCTTAATTTCCTCCCCTAACCTGGCCCTTTTATTACCCTGTTCTTCTATCTTATTTCACATCCCTTTTCTAACCCCCCTCCCCTATCCCTTGTGCCTTTATCTCTTTCTCCCTTCCCCGGTTTCCTTTCTAAAAATATTTTATTACAATACATTTATTTTTTTAATATACTATACTATTCAAAATCAAATCATATTATTTTATTTAACTATGTTTTTAAATTCAAACTTAATTTTTCTCCTCACATTACACCTCTTTAAAAGTTCCCTTCTTTATCTAACATTTGATAATGATATTTTTTAACTTTTTTTCTTCTCCTTTTTACTTTCATTTTCTCACATCATAATAGTTTTAATAATTACAAATAAATCATTGTCTTAAAATTATTTTAANTTTTTTTTTTTTTTTTTGTCATTCACTACCCTTATAGTTGCTTATTTTCAAATTAAATATCTTAATATGAAATCTAAGTATCATATTTTTCTTTCTATTTAATCTATAACCCTTCAAACATGCTTTCATTTTTTAATTTTATTTATTCTCTTTCAAATATTGTAATACTTATTTACATGATATTTATAATGATTAATTCTCCCTTCAACTCTATTTATTTCACCATTCTTACCCTATATTCACAGGATATTCAACCAGATCCTGAAGATGGGTGGAGTGTCCACTCGAAACACGTCACTCATATTTAAAATCTAATACAGTACAAAATCCAGAAAATCAAACACAAAGTTGTACTTTTGTCTTCTAGGTCTAATTTACCCCTTTTACTAGGGTAGTTGTGTGCTTTATTGCCTTCAACTTTCTATAGGACTTATTCAATGCTATTTGGGACTTCTTCAATGGATCATCTTGACTTATTTTTTATTTCTTCATCATATAAAATTTATCCTTGTTGGTTCCCATCTCCTCACATGCCGATCAAATTATTCCATAGAGATCTAATGTTGATGTGACCATACTCTAAGAATTCTCAGACACTTCTTAGTGCCAATTTCAAATACAACATTAGATTATACTTTGTCTAAACACAAGAGGATAATATCCTATATAACATAGATAATTCAAATCACTCAATTAGAATAGATCACTCCATCACGACAACTCCCCCATAGAGTATGCATGTGACATATAGCCTTCTAATACTCATGTTCAATCCACATGAAAAGATAAAGGTTAAGCATATGAGCCTCAATACACATAGTCAATATTGCATGTGACTAATTAGGGATACAAAAGGTTCATCCTATACCAATAATTGGTGAAAATAACCCATGACCAATCTAGGAGAATGATCTGTAGACTATCTTCTCAATGTTGGAACCATGGAGAAACATCAACAATGGGTAATACCATAATCAATTAATACAGTTACCTTTTTATTTTTTATATATACTTATATCTTGATATTTTATGAGTATTGATTTTGACTAATTCATGAAAAGATAAGATTGGAGTAATATCTATTTTTTCTACCTCTTAACATTATTCTTGTTCTAGATATTCTTCCTCTTCACAATCTATGTAGAATAAATTCTTATGGTTGCACTTATGCCTCTTACTATACTTTTCACAACTGAAACATATTATTTTTCTCTTATTTCCTCCACTTTATAAAGTTTCAACCTTGTAGGTCGAGTAGTGTTAGAAATGGAAACATTTCCATCTCTATAGGTGTTAATAGTATCCCTTATAGTACCCATATTTTCACTTTCAACTTTCCTTTCCAAAGTAAATTCATTCTCCAATGACTTAGGCTCAAAGACATGTACCACATGCTAAATGATTACCTTTAAAGTGATTCTAAAGATATCCAATAAATTGTCCTCTAGACTATTCTTCACTCCAAGATTCAATTCTTTTAAATGCTTAATGTGCTCTATAACTAGACCTCTTTGTGTAAGATTTATAAATTGGGAAAATAAGTTGTTGATATTAATATCCCCATCATATGCTATAAATTCATCCATAAATACAACTCGGTAGACAATATATTCATTTTTAGGATCACAAAGTCATTAATACCACACAAAATAATCAGGATTTAGATACAAGGATGGAATAGTTACCGTTTGTAAAGTCATCTTTTGGTGTAGATCAAATAATTGCTCCATTTAAAATATCCATGTTATTAGATCATTTCAATCAAAATTTATCATATAAATCTTTGGAATTAAGTAGTTCCTTGGTCCTCAGTTAAATCCATGATGATGTGCATTATTAATTGTCAAGAATTTGATCCCCCTTTTCTCCAATTGTTTCTCAATTTCTGACAGGGAGAATTCCCTCTTGTTCTCCTTGTCATATTCTATAAGTGCTAACTTTTGGTTAAGAAGGTCAATTATATCCTTCACAAGTTCTCACCTCGTATTTTAAAGGTTCTTTTTGAGGTATTTCATATCTCCTTTTAATTTTTGGATTTACACTTCCATATCCCCTTTGAATGTTTGGAATTCATCCTTATTTTCCATATTCATGATATCTTAATTTCTTAAAATTGTATCTTCATTTTCTCTTACTCTTTTGATAAGATTGGACACCTCAAAGTTCAATTCTTCATCCTCTTATTACGTCAGAGTTGAGCCTTAAAGAGGTTTAAGGGGAATATAAATATTTTCCCACCTATTTATGTTTAATCCCAGTAATATTTACTATAGTTATTCTCTTATTCATCTGTACCACTCCCTTTGAATGAACCAAAAAAATACTTCAATCAAAATTTATTCTAGTTTCACATGAAAATACCTTTAAAAGCCACAGTTTGTACCTGTGTCGACCTTGATCCTAAATTATATATGAAATTATAGCACCTATGAATATAAAATTTTAACTTGCACTATCTTGGTACGTCTCCTCTACAATGCCATAGGTTTGACCCATTTTTTATGTTCCAAGAGAGAGTTATGGTCACTTTTCTAAAACTTGTTGTTTTTGTCTCTTTCAAGAAAGTAACCTTGTACGACCTACCATGTGAAAAAATTTCATTCTTTAATTATGAAATTTGTACCACAAATAATATGGTCCCTCTTATTTCTAATTCAACAAGTGTTACTCAATTTGGTGTTTGAATTATTATTCCATTGATCTTCAGGAAATGAGTTCAATTAGATTGTATTATTGTGCAGTGTAAAGGAATGAATAATACACACTAAACAACACAAACTTCACAGGAAACAGATAAGTATTTCTCAGTATAATTACAATATAAACTTCATTAATCCTAGTAATATACAACAGTGTTACATAAAGGATAATTGGAATATACCAACTCAATTTAACTGCATGGCTAACTAGAAGTGTCTAAATCACTATCGGAGCTCACTAGACTATTTCTAGATGACTAATTCAGTCTCTCAGTTAGCTATAATTAGTTAAACCAGTTAAAATAATGTTGTAGTTTAGAAGTAGGTGAGAATAGGTGCCTACCCACATGTAGCCATGCAATACTGGTGCTAACTGAACTAGAGGATATCTAACTAAATGTAATTGGAGCATATCTTAGCTTAACTAGTTACCAACTACCAACAACTGAAGGAGGTTGGTGTCAACACTCCGAGTAGCCCCTAAATTGTAGGGATTGGTCTCAGGGGCACATAGATTGATGCATGAAGGTGCATTCAGTTTGAGTTAACCTCTATATGTGTTCTCCACACTCTAATGACTGGTACCAGTGGCCCCATTATCCCAAGTACTGAACCCAATGGTGTTGGTGGACCCAATATTAAGTAATGACTCCTAAGTTAGGAAAATATAATCTAATACACAAGTATAGACAAGGGAGGATTAGAAATCCTAACACCCCCCCTTAATCCTAACTTGGACAATTGTGATCCCTGGAAACAAGACCAAAAGTCACCCATTACAAGTATAAAAGAATTAAAAAATGTTGCTTAATAAACCGAGGAAATAGGGGGAAAACCCATGGGAACCCCCCCCCCCCTTAAGATAAGTAGGAATAGGAAATACCAGCTATTCTTAGGAGAAAAATATTCCTCTTTGGGAAATAACTTGCAAAAACTATGTTGCAATTTGCAGCACTGTGCAATAGTATGGTTCTTTTGTGCGGAGACATCCTAAAGTTGTTCATGTGAACTTATCCAAACTAATGACTATGTCTATATGAATTTTCCTCTTTGGAAGAACAATAAAATGCTCAACTGAATCAAGAACATAGACAGCTGTAAGATGAAAACTGGACCCATGTAGAGCAGCTGAGATCAACTAATGAGAGAGAAAAAGTTCTTGAGAATTCAAACCATGTGAGAAAATACCAAGAAATTGATATATTGTAGCCTTGAACATGAAACCATGTGAGGTAAAATCAGCTCCAAGTGTTAGGAGCAAGTGTCCAAGCTAATGCAGAATGTCTCTGTATTTACTAGTTATGTGAGGAGATGAGCATGTGATCAAATAGAAAGGTAGAGAAGCCATGGGACTATGGAGAGTGAATGATTGAGATCCATAATCTGACATAGCTTCAAAAATAACCAATAATCCACAAAATACAATATCAACAAACTTATGAGAGAAAACTGAGATCAAATCCCCATGAGCAATTTTGAAAGAGACTTGTGGTACTTGATTTTTCACGCCAAAATTGATGAGAAATGCTACAAGCATAAATTGAGGCTCTTGAAACTTAAAACTTAAACCAAATAATATAATATCAGATACAAATAAGTTCATATCAGATCCAATAATGTGGAAAAAATCCAAGTGATCCACCGAGATGGTAGATGCACAATTTTCTCCCTCTTCAAAACTCTGAGTATTGGTGCATTCAATCATGTAGGAATTTCCTGGAAACTCAAGATCAATGAGAGTGAATGGATCACTCCTAAAATATGATATTATTTTTAAAATATCCTAAGATTCACAAAGTATAATATCAGCAAACTCATGAGAGAAAACTGACATCAAATCTCCAGCAACAATTTTAAAAGAGACTTTTGGTACTTGATTTTTCACACCAAAATTGATGAGAACTGCTACAAGTATTATTGGCTGCTCTTGAAACTTAAAACTTGTATTTGCTGTAGAAAAGGGAAAATTTAGTACATTATTGAACTCATCATGCTGGATTTTAATATAACCTCTCCCAGCAGCTGGGATTTGGAATTCATGTCCCATATCAGTGCTAGGTTCTCCTGATAGAGTGAGAGTGGTGAAGGATTTCATGGAGGCAACCATGTGAGTGGATGCTCCAAAATATATCAAGTAATCCTTCAAAGGAGTGAGGCATGCCTTCAAGGCATGGAACCTCCCAAATTATTTATTCTGCTCTCCAACATCATACATATATGCACCTTGTGGAAGGGAAATATTATTCTCTTCAAGGAGTGCTTTCAAATGGCCGAGAGTCTTCTTCATGCACTGGATTTTTGGATGAAAGCCTCTCATACAGTATGAACATCTAGCCTTTTCTTTTCTAGAACCCGAGGCTCCAACAGAATATTTTTAATTCTCCTTTTGCTTCAAATCGGAGGCTTTATGATCCTTCCCCTTGTGCGTCTCTTTAGCTTGTGCATTGGTAGAGACTGAAATCAGAAGATCTTGGTTCTTGGAAGTTTGGAGGACTCCCATTTGGAACAACTTATCCTTCTCCTATATTAAAGACTTGAAAAAACTATCAAGTGAAGGCATCTTCCAATTGGGGATGGAATCTCTTCTGGAATCGAAGGTAGAGACGAAGACAGAGTACTTGGAACCAAGTTTGATGAGCACAGAGAGCACAAGTTGTTCATCCTTCCTCACTATCCTACATTGCTTACATTGTAGTGCTAGAGACTTGAATTTTGTGAAAAACTATTGGATAGTCTCAAAACTGTTGGGATGCAATGATATTATTGCATTCCTCAAGATGTGTCCCCAAAGGTCATATTGTTTTCCAAGAAAGAATTCAAGCTTCTCCTAATATTGTTTGGGAGTATTCAATCCCTCAATATGAAAGAGGAGATCCCTGGAGATGTGATCACAAAGGAAGCCAAAGGCTTCATCCAACCGGTTCAAGAACTTGTTTTTCTTAGTAGGATGATGAGGTTTTGTCTCTCTTCCCATAGTGATCATGTAAAGGCCAAGCTTGTGCAAGGAGACATGCATATCTTCCCTCCAATTAACATAGTTGAAGGGTGTAAGGATCCGGGGTAAGAAAGAAGTAGAATCCATCCATTCTTCCTTGTGAACAGTCAATTCAAAAATTGAGCAATGTAGCACCTGTAAGATGTTGATGTATTTGTAACTTCGGAATGTATCCATCTATGTATATTATGTATTGTAACCCAATGTTTATTCTGGGATGTATCTATTATGTAGTTGAGTCATTTTCTCATGCCCCAATGTTTCGATCGGGAGAATCAATAATGTAAACAAGTCATGTCAAGTCATAGTGGGTAACCCTCTGATTGTCTAAGGGTTAAAGTCCTCGCAGTTCCGGGGCACTAGGGTTATTAGACTCTCCTAGTAGAGGTCGGCCCTAGTAGGTTTTTATTCATGTCGGGATTAGTATAAATAGAGATTTGGGGTCTCTATTTAGTACACATCACTCACACTCTCAAGTGTAGCACATAGTTGAGGAAGGAGAAGACACTGGGGCTAGACTAGAAGAAGATTACTACTATTGGGAGTGCATCTTACTATTTTGGGGTTTTACATCTTGTACTGATTCTATCTCTGAGGAAGTTGCGGGGTTTTCTCCATTTATGGTTTCCACGATGAAAAAAATGGTGTTCATTGTCTCTTGTGTTTGATTGTTGTACTTGTTGTTCTCTCGGTAAAGATTCTAACATAATGCTAGCTTAATGTTGAAAAACTAACATGGTATCAGAGCTAACCTGAGAAGAAGACACTGTGCAGCTATGGGAACTAGGGATTCCTATTTTTTTGGATCTTCCTCCATAGATTTTTAGCAAAAGTAAGGTGGAATAAATTTCCTCCTTAGAGCACATCTTTCTGTCAAAGCAGAACCCAATTCTAAGGTTTTTCAGTTTTGAACCTATCACTGCTGTTGGAAATTAGGGATTTTTATAGAAGAAGAATTTTTCAGTGATCCCGGGCCTGGATTGTTCTCCTCCCCAAAATTGAAGTTAGGGACAAATTTCAAGGCATTTGGGTGGACAGAACTCTGGAAAATAAAATCCCTAATTTGCTCCTGAACCAGCTCTATAGGATTTCAGCTCAAGTTTCAGATCCAACATCTTAAACCTAGTAAGATATAAAATATTTTGTATTTCCATTTGAGGTTCTTAGTTAAGATGTCTCATCATACCAAGATTGATGAAAAACTTGAGGGAGTTGATAACTTCTGAGCCTAGAAGTATAGTATCTCCCTGGTCCTAGAAGAGAATGAGTTAGAATCCTACATCCATGAGGAGGTTCTAGTTCCAGAGGGAGATGAGGAAAATGCCTTACATAAGAAGAAGATGGTTATGGAAAAGAGTATCATTGCTAATTATATCAAGGATTACCTTATCCCACAGGTGTCCTCTCTCAAGACACCTAAATCTATGTTTGATGCCCTAACCAAATTGTTTGAAGGGAAGAACATAAAACGGAAGATGACCCTGAGAAACCAACTGAAGAATGTGAGGATTCAGAATGTAGAAACAATCCAGTCTTACTTCAAAAGATTTTCTCAGATCAAAGAGAAACTAGAAGCAGTTGATGAAGAAGTGGAAAATGCAGAGATTGTAATGACTACCTTGAATGGCCTTCCTAGGTCATGGGATTCTTTCATCCAAGGAATTTGTGCTAGAAAGAAGTTAGTCTAGTTCAGTAGACTATGGGAAGAGTGATCTCAAGAAGAAGCTTGGATAGCAGATCAAGAAGAGAAGATGGGAAGTGAATACCAAGCTCTCATGGTACACTCCAAGTCTCACTCCAATTCAAACAAAAGAAGACCTCATAGCTCCAGAGGTAAGCACTCTCACAAAGATAACACTAGAAAAGATGTATCTAGGATCATATGCTATACATGTGATGAAGCAAGACACTATGCAAGGAATTGTCCTAACAAACAAAAGATAATGAATAAGAAAAACAAAAGAAGACATCATGCTCATGCTACAGAGGATGATGAACCATCCAGGAAGAGATCCATATATGAAAGTGAAGATTCTTCAAGCGAGGATGAATATGTTCTGATGTCTGCTCTCACAGGTAACATTACTCATGGAAGTGATGATTGGCTTATAGACAGTGGGGCTTCCAAACATATGACTAGATTCAAGGAATATTTTGTGATACTATCAAAACATGAATCACCTCACAAGGACTCAAGAAGAACCTTCTCTCCATATCAGCGTTATATGAAAAAGGAATGCGGGTTGCATTCATAGATGGTCAAGTCATCATGTGGCCAAAAGGAAAGACTATCGATGATGCTGTAGTGATTGGAGAACAAGAAGGAGGATTGTACAAATTGAAGGGCCATCCAGAACAAGCCTTGGTCCATGACATAGTAGAGCCAAGTGAACTTTGGAATAGAAGGCTTGCACATTTGCATTACAGAGAACTACCTATTGCAAGAAGAGCTGTCGAAGGTCTTCTAGAAATCCAAGCAAAACATGATGGGGTCTGCAAAGGATGTGTGAAAGGAAAGAATACAAAGAAGACATTTCCAAGTAGTGAAATCAAAGCAAAAGGAATCTTGGAAATCATCCACTACAATGTATGCGGTCCTATGTCATCAAACTCTCTAAGCGGGTATGCATATTATGTTTCTTTTATTGATGACTTTTCTAGGAAGACATGGGTTTACTTCATGAGGAACAAAGATGAAGTATTCAGTAAGTTTAAGGAATTCAAAGCCTTGATCAAGAACCATACTGAAAATAATATCAAGACGATTTGATCAGATAATGGTGGAGAATTCACTTCAAATGAATCCAAAGAGCTATTCAAAGAATCAGGGATTAAGAGGGAGTTGTCCACTCCTTACAATCCACAACAAAATGGGATTACGAAATGGAAGAACAGAACTATCATGGAAGATACAAAAGAAATGCTTCATGATCAAGACCTTCCTGTGCATCTTTGAGCAGAAGCTACCAGAACAACAGTGTATGTACAGAACCGTACTCCACATAGAGTACTTGAGAACAAGACTCCTGAATAAGTCTTCTCTAGAAAGAAACCAGAAGTCAGCCATCTCAAAATATTCAGCTATCCTGTGTACATCCACATTCCAAAAGAGAAGAGGACTAAATTAGATCCTTCAGGAAAGAAGGGTATATTTATGGGATACTCTAAAAGCTCGAAGGCTTATAGAATATATTTCCCAGGATACAAGAAGATTGACATCAGCAGGGATGTGACATTTGATGAAGACACAGCTTAAAACAAATCCAGAAAGAGACCTACTGAAGAACCAGAAGAAGTAGAAGCACCCAGAATTCATGATACAACCATGAATGAAGAATCTCAAGAAGAAGATCGAGAATTTGAAGAACCACAAAGACCTGTAGATCCACCTCTGGAGAAGAATCCTCATAAGAGGAAACCTGCTTGGGTACGAGAACTTATCCAAGATGCAGAAAGATATGGGGCTCCAGAAGAGGATCACAAAGAAAGAAAGAGGACCAGATCATGTTTCGAGTATGTAGCTTTACTATGTGATTTCATTGATAAAGAACCTTCCAATTATGAAAAAGCGGCAGAACGGAAAGAATTGAAGGATGCTATGATCGAAGAGTACTAATCGATCATGAAGAATGATGTTTGGGATGTTGTCCCAATACGAGATGGGAAGTCGGTTGTAACTTCAAAAGGGATCTACAAGATCAAACATGCTATAGATGGTAGCATTGAAAAATATAAGGAAAGATTTGTAGCTCGGGGTTTCTCTCAGAAAGAGGGAATAGACTATGAAGAAACCTTTGCACATGTAGCTAGATACACTTCCATCAGATCAATACTTACTCTAGCTATAGTGATGAAATGGAAGATACACCAGATGGATGTCAAGACTGCTTTCTTGAATGGTGTAGTGGAAGAGGAAGTGTATGTAGAACAGACACTCAGTTTTGAGACACATGACAAGGAGTCTTATGTATGCAGATTGAAGAAAGCCCTGTACGGTATGAGACAGGAATCAAGGACATGGTACGGCATAATTGATAGCTTTCTATCCAGTTTGGGCTTTACCAAGAGTAAAGCAGATTCCAACCTTTACTACAAGGTTGAAGATGGCAGCCCAGTGATGCTTCTACTATATGTAGATGATCTATTTGTGACAGGTATGGATGGGTTGATTACTGATACAAATAGAAAGCTTGCTACTGAGTTCAATATGAAGGACTTGGGTATGATGCATTATTTTATAGGTATGGAGGTGTGGCAGAGTATGGATGGAACCTTCCTTGGATAAGGGAAGTATGCAGTAGAGATCCTGAATAAGTTTGGGATGATGGACTGCAAGACTATGGCCACACCTATGGCATCGAACCTGAAGCTATTGAGTGATGCTTCATCAAAGTTGGTTGATGCTACGATGTATCATCAGATGATTAGTCATTGATGTACCTGACGAACATGAGACCAGACATTTGTTTTGATATGAACACCTTGAGCTAGTTCTTGACAGATCCGAGAAATGTTCACTTGATTGCTGCAAAACATATTTTGAGGTACCTGAAGGGGTACAATTGATTATGGGCTCAAGTATGATGTGAATCAAAAGATTAACCTAGAGGGTTATGTTGATTCAGATTGGGCAGGCAGTGCCATTGATAGGAAGAGCACTTCAAGGTGTTGCTTTAGTATGGGATCAGGTGTGATCTCTTGGTTTAGTAGGAAGCAATCTTGTGTGGCATTGAGTATAGCTGAAGTAGAGTATGTCGCAGCTTGTTCAGCTAGTTATGAGGTAGTATGGCTTGGAAGCTACTATCTGATTTATTTGATCTCCAAATGGATTCTACTTGTATACATTGTGAAAACCAGAGTTGCATGAATTTGTCAGAGAATCCAGTGTTCCATGACAAGTCGAAGCACATCGAAATCAAGTATCACTATATTAGGGATATGGTATAGAGAGGGTCAGTGAATCTCCAGTATGTTGCTGATGTGTTGATGAAGCCATTTGCTAGAGTGAAGTTCGAGTACTTTAGGGAGAATATTGGTGTTCTCCAGATCGAGGTTTCCTCCAAGGGAAAGTGATGAGTCCCAAAGCCATTCTAACGATTAGGTCAGATGTAAGGGCTGAGCCATTCTATCATGGTGAGAGGATTCAGTTCCTTCCATGTCAGATATGAGTGCTGGCCATTCTGTTGAGTAGGACAGATGTAAGGGAAAATACCACTCTCTAGGAGAGTGGAGGCACATAGTTCGTTTCCAGGTAGCTCAGTCTGGGACTGGGGGCCATTCTGTCATGGTGAGAGGATTCAGTTCCTTCCATGTTATATGTGAGTGTAGGCCATTTTGGCAAGGGTGTAGGACTTGTTTCCTACCAGGTCAGATATAAGGGTAACTGCCATTCTCTGGGAGAATGGAGGCACCTGGTCCGTTACTAGGTAGCTCAGTCTAGGACTGGGGTCCATTCTATCATGGTGAGAGGATTCAGTTCCTTCCAGGTCAGATGTGAGTGCAATCCTTTCTAGTGATGGTGAGAGGATTCAGTTCCTTCCAGGTTAGATATAAGTGCTAAATCCTTTTCATAGATGTTAGTGATGTGATTTCCTATCATGCTGGTGAATGTGAGTGTTGGGCCTTTCTAATGTGTGTCACGTCCCCGTCCCTCAACCGGCGAAGAGGACGCGACCAACACAACCGGGAAAACAGCCCATGAACATAATCAAATGAAATCAATGCTAGCATTAAGCATACACAGATGCATTTATCTTCAATCATACAGCGGAAGCAAACACACACATTCCAGCAATCTCCATGTTCATTATAATTCATTTAACATCAATATAAAATTTGCAGAGATGGAATAACCAGCAGCACTTATCTCTTGATGAAGAATTCACCCGCAACCAGCTACGTCGCCACAACGTTCCACCCAACCATAGGCCAGCTTGCTCATCTATCTCTCAGCAACACTGCCACCCCCGAGCTGGGCATGATTCCTCCGGACTAAGGGTCAATTGCAGGCTTACACATAGCCAAGGGGACACATAACAGCCAAACCAACACTGCTGGGTTTCACAGGCTTTCCACAGACAAGCCAAGCTAGCACAGTCCAAGGTTCTACCACTGCATACCAGCAGCCAAACAATCCCTTCACAGCTCTATGAAGAAGTCATAACAACCAGTGACAGTCCCCAAACAAAAGGTGAGACACCACTCCAGCCTACAAGGCAACTCAGAGTGGGTTTTGGCCCTAATCATGGCCAAAACAACTCAGCTGCAACCCAAACCAGGGTACCTCAGTAGCCACAACTCCCAATGGATGATGGAAACAATCCCCTGTCCACAATATGGAAAACTCAGCTAGCAGCCATGGGAAATTCAGACGCAGACCACAGCAGGAAAAACGGCTCACTACGAATTGGGCACTACGGCCAACCAAAAAAACGTGGAGAAGACAAAAACGGGAAGCAATCCCTCTTCGTGAGAATGCACAGCAATGGAGAGGACGCGAATTTGCAGTCAGCAGGTGCTCAGCCACTCGTGGAGAGGAACAAAATGCCTGCGTGAGACCAAATTCGTCCAAAACCTATGCGTGAGGAACCAACAGACCCAAAATCGTGGTGAGTGAGTGAACTGACCAAGGAAGAGTGCGTGAGGGAGAAGAATGGGCAGACGTGGGTGGAGTGTGGATGTGGGTATGGAGCTGACAGCCCTGCCACCCCACTCCCAAAGGAAATAACTACCCTCAACCACTCATCCATATCTCCTCAACCACCAGCTCTGAAGCATTAAAGAGGTTGACAAGGTTGGGTGAGACAAAAAGGTGGCAAATCAACAAGGTAATAAAACATGGGTTTTTCTCCCATAACCAAGGTTTGACATCCCCCACCCCTTATCCTTCGGAACCATGCCCTTTTCATTCAACGTTGCACTGCCGTAGCTGGTTGTGGTTTATTTTAATTGACGTGCGGGTTTACATGATGCCAAATTAAAATGTGCCAAATAGCACGACATACCATCGACAATTATCCCCATTGCCGAAACATCCACAACAAAATCGATGGTGGGGCTTTTGCCTTGAGCTCCTCACCACGATTAATCACAATATATACATCATGCAAATGGGGTCAAAACCGGGGACGTGACATTCCCCTCCCCCTTGGAATAACACCGTACTTGGTGTTCCATTACATATATACAATACATATACAATTGCACATCAAAAAATTCCAAAATTGCAGATCTATACCACGTTCAATCATTTACTTTGAACGTTCAAGACCAAGCCTCTCGGCTTCCATGGACTTTTCCTGCTGGTTCTCAGCTTCTTTCTGATCCCAAAGTTTAGGAACTTTGCGGCTATCACCTTCATCATGTTCCCTCATTGGACAGTCCCGGCGTAAATGTTGTCCTCCGCATCTCCAGCATCTCACTGGCTGCTTCATCTTTACCTGCTCAATTTCCCTTGAGTCTTCATTCCTGGACCGTTTCCTATCGAGTTGCTTGGACGAATGTCCCATTGCTGATCCACCTTCCTTTCCTTTGTCGATTGCTCTCAGAAGGCTTTTCACCTCCCTTTGCAAACCAATAGAGTCTTGCAAAATCTGGTGGTTCATTTCACTCTGCCTTCTCTGTATCCTGAGCATCTCCCCAAGATTCTCTTGGGTCTTGGCAATCATTTGAAGGAGACTTCCAGCCAAGTCCAACAACTTTTGATCTGCTGCCATAATCAACGTGCACCACCTGGTTTCACTTTTCTCACCTGTGGAATGCACCATTGAAATTCTATCAGACCAAGCATAATATAGATATTAAAATCAGTTAGTTAATC
>LPNX010655301.1:0-37348 GCA_001517045.1 Pseudotsuga menziesii | reverse complement strand
CAATCTCTCTTGGTCATGACACTTAGTGTCTTTGGTCTATTCTAGACCTATAAACCATGGAGTCTCTCCACATGGTTTGTCTCGGCTGCTAGGACTCCCTCGTCCTACTAGCACCTTTTCATTACTGCTCATTTTGAGCTCTTCAGGACAGTCACGTGTCCACATGCATCTCTAGGATGCTCTCATAGTCCTCGCTTCCAGTGATACCTATATCCAAACATTGAATAATTCACATGTTTAGTTTACCCTCATCAGTTTTATCTCTAAAGCAAGAGTTTAAAACATCATATCCAAATCATATACATAGGTATATTCATAAGCAAAATAATCCAATACTTATCTGTATTGTGCGTTTCCTCGTTCGTCCACAGGATCCTGCTTCGCTTTGAAAGCCTTGGGATCGCCTATGGACTCAGATGTTAGGTCAGCACGCCGGCTTCTCCTCAACATCAAATAATTAATGTCCAGCCAGTGCATAACCATGTCAACTGGGCTTGGAACTTTATCATGACCATTCCTAGGTCTAGGATCTACTATGGATCCTTAGGCATATAACAGCCCATCATACGCTTATGTCAACAATGACACATACACTTATATCAACATGCACTTATACCAACATTCACTTATATCAAGATACACTTATATCAACCATTTACCTTTACCTTTAGCCTGTCAACACAAGCAACACAAGCAATACAAGCAAACTCATCAGCATCATTGCTCTAAAACTGTAATCACATTTCATTTCATTCACTATCAAGTATTGAGACACCAGGAGTGCGTCCACTCCCTAGAGTGTAATCAATATTGAAAACCCTTTCATGACTCGACATCGGAAAAGTGTGCACTCTCTTCCGGTGTGTGCCATGCAGGCCCTATGCATTCTCAAGCCATCGGTCATCATGGAAATAAATCAAAACATGTTCTGCATATGGAATTTAATAATTAAACATGCATATTAATAGCAAGGGTTACAGAACACTTATCCATTTGCCGTCGCAGTATGCCTTTTATATCTGTCAGGCACCATCAAGGGAGTTGGGAAAAAAAAACTGGATGCTAAGCTGGTGAGCTCGTTACAGAGCTAGGAACACCTACACTAGAACTAGCCTGACTTCTATAACATCCACACACACACCAAGCACAAGGAATCGGTCCCTTCTCTGCTACACAGTCCCTCAGGCCCTGCATTCCCTTCTAGTGCTATCCCGGGGTTGTGGAGAAGAAAGTCATCCCTCTAGCTCTGTCTGTGTGGTTTCCAATCACCAAGTTTAAGCAAACCAAGGCCCCATCCCTGATTCATGTTTATGTTTCATATCCACACACATATCCTTGACATAATCCAAACCATCTCACTCATGTTATCACCAAACATGCAGTGCAGATGAGACATTTTCAAAATGTCTAATGGAGTTTCACCCGAACCCCATTTCCAAGATAAGGGAAAACCTTCCCATGAAGTTTGGCTTCTGCAAGGCATCATACATGGTCTTCTTGCAGTGTGTTCCCCTAACACATTCATCAAATAGCCAAATAGTCAATCATTACCTGATACTACAATCCAATTGATCGTTCCATAACCAAGCAATGACATTTAGCAATCAAATTCAATAAGAATTTGCAACTCTACTACAGAAATTGACTTGCTCAATTGTGGGTTTCTTGTAAGCAGCACTACTATGCCCACTATAATTTTATGCTTACTATCATAACATGAATACCCACTTACCATGTGTCCCTCCTAACACAATCTCACACAAGCCAACAATGATTAGTAGTCGTTAGTACTTCTTAAATCCGAAATTCACAATTCGAACTTAACAACCTGTACCAACTAATTTTCACAACCATGAGACTTCTTCTCATAAATGGTAGATTTTGGCAGTGGTCAGGGACTTACCTCTCATTGTCATGTTTGAAAGAATCTACCTGAAACATGAATTTCAACCAACCAAACACAATCTTGTGCAAGCCAATGGTGACTATAAGTGGTCAGCATTTTCTTAAATTTGAAATTCATAACGCAAATATAACAAGCTCTTTTACACGGTAGATTCCAGCATTGGTCAGGGTCTTACCTCTCAATGTCGTTCTCGGAATAATCTACCTGAAATATAAGCTTCAAACAACCAAACACAAGCTTATGCCAGCCAATAATGGCTAGTGGTTGTCAGCAATTTCTCAAATCCGAAATTCACAATTAGAATCCTAACAACCTATTATGCATATCATATGGTAGATTCAGGCATTGGTCAGGACCTTACCTCTCAATGCCGTTCTTAAAATAATCTACCTGAAACACAAGCTTCAACAACCAAACACAAGCTTATACAAGCCAATAGTGACTAGTAGTTGTCAACAATATTTGAAATCCACAATTCAAATTTAACAAGCTCTTTTACATGGTAGATTCCAGCATTGGTCAAGGTCTTACCTCTCAATGCCATTCACAAATTGATCTACCTAAAACATGAGCTTCCATCAACCAAACACTTGGTAAGTATGCATATACTATCTCATTGCTACAACCATCACTGAAGCATTTTTAGAATTTATAAAATTCAAATACTTCAAAGGTTAGTCACATCAATGTTCTCAAAGCTCATTTACTTCATGCAATCATTATCATACTAACATTCCAAGGTATAACCACATCATTCATGCCATTAAATGAAGGTTTAGATACCCTTACTTCACAAGTGTATCATTCATACCACCTTGCTCTTCAAATAGAGCAATTCTGGCAGCCACTCATTCATGACTATCCTGCATTCCTAACAACCTTCGAAACAGTTCCAGAATTATCATTAATTCACCATTTCAGTCATTAGTTCTCCATAATATCACATGCATTCATCTCAATGCATTCATGCAATGCATCACAACATTTGCACCTATACTTATGCAATCAGTCATTCACACCTTCATAGGCATACATTCAATGCATAACAATAAGATTCATAAAATCTTTCTAATGCATGTCCATTCAACGCTACCTTGCATTGACTCAGGAATACCATGGCCTAACCATGACTACCTCATATAGGATGCATTACTATAATCAATCTCATTAACATATATAGGCATGATACTTTTCTATATTCAAATATTCACATGGTATGAGGTCTCTTACCTGGACCAATCCATGGAATTTGTCATAAGCAAACTCTTACCTGCATGGGTCGTACTTACACCCTTTCCATGACCAATTTGGTTGGTCCTTGCAGGAGATTGCAGCATTTGCTCACCAACTTTTGTCATGGACTTGTTGCCTTATCCCTTCTCCATGGGGTTGCTGGTCTCATTCATCAACATCAGCAACATATTCATCTGGGTCCATGTCATCGTTGGTTTGTCCACTAACGCCAACATCAAATCAATGATTATCATTAGTGGTACATTATAAATATATAATTCCCAATATTCTCACCAACATGCAATATCCTATGCATGCAATACATATCCTCATGCATTTCAAGCATAAACTCAAGAAATGAAGTTATAATCAGCAAGATAGGGTCTAATGAAAACTTCCCTTTTAAACCCCTCATCTTCTCATGGAATTCCTTTTCCACACAGCAGCTGGTTGACTTCATAGTCCCTGCTACCCTTGGGCATGCAACTGTCCAGATTTGTCCAATTGACAACAGCGGCCATCATTAGCACTTTGCTGCTCCATGCTTAGACTCTGGTCACTTATCCCTATTCCCCACTGGATAAGCTTTCCAACGCCTGTTCACACGCGTCATTCCGACCTCGGATGTGAAAACCACACCCCTTCTAAGAATGAAGACTTTCAGCAAACCTTTGCATTTTACACACAGCTGCATTTTGGCCGAGAATATTAACTTCAGCCACCACACTTCCATTGCATCATTCATCTTTTATGAATTCTAGATTCGACTAAATTGCCCCAACATAGAGTCTTCTTTCCACAAGAATGACTGTCTCGAGGGACGACGGGGGTCAAGGGGGCTTGCCCCCTTGTGGCTTCCCTGCGCCACTGCAGGGCGGGTCGAGGGCAACGCCCTCGTTTTTTTTTTTTTTGTAAATCATTGGATCAGCCAGAAGCTGAGAACCAGCAGGAAAATTTCATGGAAGCCGAGAGGCTTGGTCGTGAACGTTCAAAGTAGATGATTGAACATGGGGCAGATCTGCAATTTTGAAATTTTGATGTGCAATTGTATATGTATTGTATATATGTAATGGAACACTGAGGACGGTGTTATTCCAAGGGGGAGGGGAATGTCATGTCCCCGGTTTTGACCCCGTTTGCATGATGTATATATTGTAATTAATCGTGGTGAGGAGCTCAATGCAAAAGCCCCACCATCGATTTGGTTGTGTATGTTTCGGCAATAGGGATAAATGCCGATGGTATGCTGTGCTATGAGGAACATAATAATTTGGCATCATGTAAACATGCACATCAATTAAAATAAACCACAACCAGCTATGGCAGTGCAATGTTGAATGAAAAGGGCATGGTTCCAAAGGATAAGGGGTGGGGATGTCAAACCTTGGTTTATGGGGGAAAAACCCATGTTTTATTACCTTGTTGTTTTGCCACCTTGTCTTACCCAACCTCTTTCAACCTCTTTAATGTTCTGTTGGGTGGTTGGGCAGTTATGGCTGCTGGTGGATGGGCAGTTATTGCCTTTGGGAGTGGGGTGGCAGGACTGTCAGTCCTTTTCCCACATCCACACTCCACCCACGACCCCATGCTAGCCCTGCCTGTTCTGTTCTCCTCACGTGCCTGTTCATTGTGCCCATGGTGCGTTCTCTCCATAGCCAGTTCACTCACTCACCACGATTTTGGGTCTGTTGGTTCCTCACGCACAGGTTTTGGACGAATTTGGTCTCATGCAGGCATTTTGTTCCTCTCCACAAGTGGCTGAGCACCTGCTGACTGCAAATTCACGTCCTCTCCATTGCTGTGCATTCTCACGAAGAGGGATTGCTTCCCATTTTTGTCTTCTCCATGTTTTTTTTGGTTGGCCGTAGTGCCCAATTCGTAGTGAGCCATTTTTCCTGCTGTGGTCTGCATCTGAATTTCCCATGGCTGCTGGCTGAGTTTTCCATATTGTGGATAGGGGATTGTTTCCATCATCCATTGGGAGTTGTGGCTGCTGAGGTACCCTGGTTTGGGTTGCAGCTGAGTTGTTTTGGCCACGATTAGGGCCAAAACCCACTCTGAGTTGCCTTGTAGGCTGGAGTGGTGTCTCACCTTTTGTTTGGGGACTGTCACTGGTTGTTATGACTTCTTCACAGAGCTGTGAAGGGATTGTTTGGCTGCTGGTATGCAGTGGTAGAACCTTGGACTGTGCTGGCTTGGCTTGTCTGTGGAAAGCCTATGAAACCCAGCAGTGTTGGTTTGGCTGTTATGTGTCCCCTTGGCTATGTGTAAGCCTACAATTGACCCTTAGTCCGGAGGAATCATGCCCAGCTCGGGGGTGGCAGTGTTGCTGAGAGATAGATGAGCAAGCTGGCCTATGGTTGGGTGGAACGTTGCAGCGACGTAGCTGGTTGTGGGTGAATTCTTCATCAAGAGATAAGTGCTGCTGGTTATTCCATCTCTGCAAATTTTATATTGATGTTAAATGAATTATAATGAACATGGAGATTGCTGGAATGTGTGTGTTTGCTTCCGCTGTATGATTGAAGATAAATGCATCTGTGTATGCTTAATGCCAGCATTGATTTCATTCGATTATGTTCATGGGCTATTTGCTCGGTTGTGTTGGTCACGTCCTCTTCGCCGGTTGAGGGACGGGGACATGACAATGTGATTGTAGGTTCCTACATGATCAGATGTGAGTGATGGGCATGCCTTTCTAACGAGTAGGTTAGATGTAAGTGCTGGGCGAAGACCTACCTGATGGCTAGGCCTACAACCAGCATGAAAGAAGGATAGCTCTGTATAACTTCCTATAATGAGATAGCACACATGATGATGACCAAATGAGATCCAGATCGAGTTATCATCCAGATCCAGTTATGATGACTTCAAGAGATCCAGATTGAGTGATGATCCAAATCTAGTAGTGATGATCCGGATCGAGTGATGATCCAGATCTAGTATTGATGATCCAGATCCAGTCTAGTGATGATGATCCAGATCAAGTGATGATCCAGATCCAGTGATGTTGATCCAGATCAAGAGATGATCCAGATCCAGTGATGATGTCCCATGATGATCCAGATCTAGTGATGATGTCCCATGATGATCCAGATCCAGTGATGATGATCCAGATTCAAAGAATGAATATGACTTGAAGACTCAAAAGACTCAAGATGCATATGAAAAGATGATCTAGTTGATACAGAGAAGAAGACCAGTGCTGAAAATTGTGTCGAAAGAATACCTTCTTAGTTGAGAGGGAGTGTTGATGTATTTGTAACTTCGGAATGTATTCATCTATGTATCTTATGTATTGTAACCTGATGATTATTTCAGGATGTATCTATTATGTAATTAAGTCATGTTGGCATGCCCCGATGTTCCGATTGGGAGAATCAATAATGTAAACAAGTCATCTCAAGTCATAGTGGGTAACCCTCCGATTGTTTAAGGGTTAAAGTCCCCGCAGTTCCAGGGCACTAGGGTTATTAGACTCTCCTAGTAGAGGTCGGCCCTAGTAGGGTTTTAGTCATGTCAAGATTAGTATAAATAGAGAGCTGGGGTCTCTATTTAGTACACATCACTCACACACTCAAGTGTAGCACATAGTTGATGAAGGAGAAGACACTGGGGCTAGACAAGAAGAATATTACTGCTGTCGGGAGTGCATCTTACTATTTTGGGGTTTTACATCTTGTGCTAATTCTATCTCTGAGGAAGTGGTGGGGTTTTCTCCATTTATGGTTTCCCCAATGAAAAACACTGTGTTCATTGTCTCTTGTGTTTGATTTATGTACTTGTTTTTCTCTCAGTAAATATCCTAACATAATGCTAGCTTAATGTTGAAAAACTAACATAAGAAACACTGCAAAATAAAAATAAAAACAATTCTCACTATTTTAGAATCAATCCTTCCATCTCAACATGTACACTTTCTCATGGTATGACGGGCCTGTAGAGACTTCTCTGAATGAATCCATAGTTAGCATTACACACTTTGCGGGACTTATGTGGAAACCCAAATGCTTCTGGTGTACAGTGGAGAATGGACAGAATTGTTGCTTTCCTGAATATGATCTAATACAATGTTTGAATTATTGTTCCATTGATATTCAGGCAATTAGTGCAAATAGATTGTATTATTATGCAGTGTAAAGGAATGAATAATACACACTAAACAAGACCAATTTCACAGGAAACAGATAAGTATTGCTCAGTATAATTATAGTTTAAACTTCATTAATCCTAGCAGTATACAACACTGTTACATAAAGGATAATTTGAATCATGTGGATATGATTCAAATCTACCAACTCAATTTGACTGCATGGATAACTAGAAGTGTCTAAATCACTATTGGAGTTCACTGGACTAACTCCGGATGTCTAATTCAGACTCTCGATCATTTATAATCAATTAAACTGATGTGGTAGTTGAGAAGTAGGTGAGAATAGGATCCTACCCACATGCATCCATGCAATACTGGCGCTAACTGAATTAGAGGATATCTAATTGAATGTAACTAGAGCATATCTTAGCTTAACTAGTTACCAACTACCAACAATTGAAGGAGGTTGGTGTCGACACTCCCAGTGGCTCCTAAATTGTAGGGATTGGTATCATAGGCACATAAATTGATGCATGAAGTTGCATTCAGTTGTAGTTAACCTTTATATGTGTTCCCCACACTCTAGTGACTGGTACTAGTGGCCCCATTAGCCCAAGTGGACCCAATGGTGCTAGTGGACCCAATATTAATTAATGACTCCTAATTTAGGAAAATAAAATCTAATAGACAAGGGAGGACAAGGGAGGATTATAAATCCTAGCATTTGGATCTCTCAATCTTTGAAAATAATAATTTTACCTATAACACTTGTTTGAGACTAGTTTTGGTCTAGTAAAAACCCTAACTTCCTCATACTATAAATCCAATAGAAAGGTAGAGAAGCCATGGAATTTAAATGCTACCATATATAAGACTTAAAAAAACATGTCCAATATGGATTTCATCCATGTACTAATCACTCTAGTCCTGAACTTGAACCTAGGAATGTGGACTATCAAATATCTACATGGAAGTCTATTGAATTGTAGATTTTTTTCTGTTGCTTTGGTGGTTGTACAATTATCAACATTAGATTGGTTTCCTTATTTAATCCTGGGATTATATTGAAATGCATTTTGGTTTCATTGATGAACTAAACTATATTTTCCCCATGTTCCATAACTGTAATTTCAATCCCCATGTCCCATGAATTTAATTTCAATCCCATTGTACTTTCTTCCCTATGTTTCCATATTATTGTTAATGTAGTCTATGGAATGTATCATTCCTTCTAGTTGTTAATTCATCCTCCTCCTCATTTTCTTTATGTCCCTAATATTATAAGATATTCTCCCACATCCTTATATATTTTAAAGGAGTGATCCATCCTCTGCCCCAAACCTCTTAATTAGGTGTGCTCTATTTCTAAGCTTAAGATAAATTGAGTATTCTACAAAGTAAAAGGGTGAGGGTGAGAAACAAAAACTACTTCCTTCTAGATTAAATTGAGACCTTGGAATAAATCTAATGACTTAAATTCTCAATGGTCTTGAGAAAAAAGTACTGACCATGATGCACTTACTAATTGTGTCCTCCTAGTTGATAATCCTAGGTTTAATTTCTATATGACAAATGCACCCAAAATCGGCATTAAGACCCTAATCTACAACTTCAATTGAAATCCCACCTGCATTGTTGGAACCAAAGCAGAAATCCATAAGACAAATATTGAGTGCAACAAAGTTTAATGATAAGTAGAGTTAAGGTTAGACAGGAAGAGGAAATTTACTTACTTGTAATGAAATTGATATGACTTAATGCTTGGCTCTTAGTACTTACCTTCCACATGGTTTCCATGATTTTATTGCCTCAATAAATTGATTAAAAAAATTTGTTGCACAACCCCATAATTTTCCTTTAACCATGGTATCCATCTACGTTATAGGGAACCTATGTTTCAAAACACCATGCCCTTATAGAACTTTACTTCTTCATTAGATCCATACTATTATTATGTCGTATTCTACACCAAACTTTGAATTCACTCACACCTTGTAGATTCTAAGAAATTCTATTATAAATCTTGCTCTAGGGTGTCCCTTGTTTCACCATTTGTTTCCTAACATACTTGATGACATGGAGAGAATATTCAAATATCATGATATTCTACAAACAAAGTCCTTTAACTAGTTTTGTTCCGAGTTATAGGGCATACACTAGTGCATGATTTTATTACTTACACCCAATCCAAAACTTAATTTCCTCTTTTTTGTCGGGGTCAAGAAACCATTCCTGCAAGCTTAGATGGACTTATCAGAATGAATATTGGAAACATGAAGAATGATACATAAGATTTGTATCATTAGAGGACATGGAAACAAGGATGGGAAGCAAAATAAAGGTTTATTCTTCCTCCAAATTAGATCAATATAAGAAAGAATATGAGGTATCCATATTAGCATCCTTAGAAGCAAAAGAAATATAAAAGGAAATATGTCAATTAGGGATTGAAGCCTTAGAGAAATATTCAAGAGACAATACAAGTGCAAAAGCATGGGAGGAAGAATAAATAAGGAAGGGGGAGGAATAGAAGAAGAATAAGAAACATGAAGAAGCAATAAGGAAGAATATAGCCAAATCCAATAGAAGAGGAAGAGAAGCAAAAAATAATGAAATTGAACCCATGGATACTGAAAGACTAACTCTGAAGTTCTGGTTGAAACAAAAAGACCATATATTACACAAGGATGCTTTCCACTACAACAAATAGGTTTGGGTATTTTTACTCCCTATAATCTTGAAGCAGTGGCCTCATTATAATTATTTGTAATTGAAGAGAGCAAGAAGAGGATGGTTAAGAGAACATGCAGGAAGCTCCAAATTCTAGGAGTTAAACCTATGATCATCACCATAGAGACACCAATGATCACTAACATATAAGATGATCCATCATCTACTACTTCTAACAGAGTATCCCTCAACAAAGCGTAACAATCAAATGTTCATAGCTTACTCAAGGAGATCAAGGCTAAGGATAAGAATAGGATTGAAGAATTAGAGGAGCAAGTAGCTAATGCCAAAGCAGGAATGGGAATACTGATCAAATTTATAGAATACACTATTGAAGTAAAAGTTGAACTAATGTTGTTCAAAAATAGATGCATAGTGCCTTACTGGAATTCCAAAGTCATGCCACTCAATTCTTAACTCTGTTGAGATAGGTGTAGGAAAAAATTATTGTTCTTCTTGGAGTTCACATATGAATGGAGGAGAAAAGGAAATAGAACATAGTGGAAATGGATGCAATAACAAATCTATCAAGTATGAGTGAAAGACACAATGAATGTAATATAACTTCACTCCACAATTGGAAAATAGTAAGTGCATCTTTGGAAAAACATATAAACAACTCAGTGAGTATCTGCAAATGTTTACATTAAGATGAAGAAAAGGTAATACATAACTGTAACCTACCAACTATTGGTCCCTTGGAAACACCTAGAATCCAAGAAGAAATAAATAATGATCTTAAAGAATTCATAAGGATCAAAAGAATTGCTATCAGAATTGCATCCAAGTATAGCAAAGATACATCAAGTGACCTCATTGTCACTCCTTCAAAGGATACTACATTTACCATGCCAATATATCACTACATTGAAGCGAGGCATGAGTATAATGTTTAGAGTCTCAACTAATTATGAATTCACCTTGGAACAACTAATATTTAGGTGTGTAATCAATATATCTAACCAACATGAAGTCTGGGTGTTTTATGTGAATAGTAAATCCCAAGAGGATGCATAGTTTATGTAAATAAAAGAAAATATTTATTTTGCAAATAAGACAAAAGGAAGTTGAAGAGTTGAAACTGCTCAACTAGGAACCCCAAAGGTCATGGGGAGTTACTTTCGTAAATTGTATAAAAGGATACTTATTTAAGACTTTTAGAGGACTTTTGGGAGCCTTCTTCTTGTAAAAAGTCTCTATAAAACCTTTTTGAGGGGTTGTAGCAAGAAGAATCCATTTGTTGGCCTAAATATTGAGAGAAAATAGTGTTTCTATGGTGGTTGTGTCCATAACTATTTATTTCATATATTATTCATGGGAATATATTGTAAGAATGTTTTTCTACACTTGTGATTATTTTCTACTAATGAATGCACTCTTATTGTGTTTATCTCTAAGTAGTTCACTATAGCCTTTTGAGCATGCAATTTAACTAATAAGAAAGAAAATACTTTCATTAATAGTTGGTTGGCGGAGTGTATTTTCATTTAATATTGTAGTAATATTAGTTGTTGACATCAATACTGAAGGTACATCTAAATTTTGTGTTTTAGTAAGTTATTCCTATCTAGAATAGGTAGAATAGATTGGCATTTAGCACATAGGTCTATCCTTTGCATATCTCAACATTCTACACTTGGTATTTTTTAAAACACTTTGACAACCATAATGGTCATCGGGAAAGAATCTAAATGGATACCCCACACCAAACAGTTAAAATTAGGACCTTATATTAGGGATAATCCCTATTGTTGACTAAGTTGGTTATGGATCCTAATTATATCCCTTATTCATGGGTCTTGTTTCACTTATGTTTGAAACCCAATTTTGAAGTGGGGGGTGCTACTTGTCCCCTCCCTAACCGGGGGTTTGAGAAAGGGGCCCTTGAAGAATTTTTAGAAAAATGCCAAGTAAAATATTGTAATTTCATAGTCAATCTAGATCATTCATCATCAGGTGGCATATCTGACGATAGAAGTTATGTTAGGGTTTTTTTCCCTAGAATGCAACCCTCTTTTATGTATGAGGGAATTGTAATGTGGTTGTTTATTATGAAAAATACTTATGACTGAAAGAGAGAGACTATGAGAGAGTGAAGAGGAGTTTGCAGCAGATGTGTTGTGGTTGTATCCCTTCATTTTGTTGGATGAAATAAATGAAGGATTGGTTGTTTCTCGGTGGATGTATCCCATATCGAGTGAACCATGTATATTTGTGTCTCTCTTGTATTTGTTTCTTATATTTTTTATTTCTGCATTTATTTTATTTTATTTCTTTGTGATCCTATTTTATAACAATTCGTATCACAGTTGAAGGTCTATTTGGTTGACAAACTTGTAGGAAAGGAGGGTTCATGGTTTGATTGGAAGAAATGTTGGAAGAAGAAAAGCTTAAGGTAAAGAAATTTAATATCCAAAAATACCATATATGGAAGATGAAAATGGAATATTATCTATATCAGAAGGATCTTTTCCTACCATTGGACAGAAAACCAAATAATATGGTGACTATGAAGGATGAAGAATGGGAGGTTCTTAATAGAAAGGTGCTACCAATGATATAGTTGTGCTTGGAAACATGGGTGGATTTAGACATTTCAAAAGAAAATACAATGGAGGATCTGATGAAGGCAATGGATAAACTATGTGAAAACTCCTTGACCTCCAACAAGGTATTTCTAATGAAGTGAATATTTAATATGAATATGTTAGAAGGTGGTATGCTTCCAACCATTTAAATGAATTTAACATTGTTACTAATCAGTTAAGTTCTATAGGATTGAAATTTGATGATGAGGTTAGGGCTCTTCTAATTTTCTCATTCCCAAAAAGTTGGAATGGTTTGCTCATCGATGTAATTAAATCTATATCTGGTTCAAACACTCTTAAAATTGATGATGATGTTCTTGTTATCCTTAGCGAGGAAATGTGATGGAAAAGAATGAGTGAGACATTAGGTAAAATGAGTTGACCATGGAGAACAAGGGTAGACAAAGGGAGAGAGGAAATATACCAAGGAACCATGGAAATTATAGGAAGGGAAGATCCAAATCCATACTAGGAAAGATAGAGTGTTGGAATTGCAGGAAGAAAGGAAATCTAAAGAAAGACTACAAAACTCTAAAGAAACAAGGAGATGTGAAGAAGGGGAATAATTAGCATGAAAATGTAGCAAGTGATGTGTTACAACATTATTTGATACTTTCATTAGATAACCGTACTAATTATTGGTCATTATATTCATGGGATTCATTTCATGCCACATCCCATAGGAAATATTTTCATAATTATGTTCAAGGTGATTTTAGACAGGTTTATTTGGATGATGATGAACCATGTAAAATTGTTGGAAAGGGTAAGATACAACTAAAATTAAAGAATGTAAACCAATTTTTGTTGAAATAGGTAAGGTACATTCATGGTTTGAGAAGAAATCTAATTTCAACAAGGCAGTTGCGAAGTCAAAGTTGTATATCTACATTTATAGAAAAAAGTATGGAAGGTCACTAAAGGATCATTGGTAATAACAAAAGGAGAGACAGTAGGTACATTGTATTTATGTATTGGTAATGTTGACTCTTATATCTATCTATATTTTATAGGAGTGGATACAACATTGTGGCATCATAGGCTTAGTCACATGAGTGAGAAGGAGATGTAAATTCTCCATTCAAGGAAGTTGCTACCATATTTGAAGTAATTTGATTTGGATTTTTGTGAGAGCTATGTTTATGGAAAACATAAGAGAATCTGATTTATTAGAGTTGGGAAGGAAAAGAAGACTAAACAATTAGAGCTTGAGCATACAGATTTATGGGTACTAGCTTAGGTGTCATGTCTTAGTGACTCTCACTATTATGTTACTTGTATTGATGATGCAAGTAGGAAAACTTGGGTTTATTGCATTCAACAAAAAAATGATGTTTTTTATACTTTAAAAAAATGGAAATCCTTGGTTGAGAATGAGACATGAAAAAGGTTAAAGTGTCTTAGATCAAATAATGGAGGTGAATACTATGACAAGGATTTTGATCATCATTATTCATACCATGGGAATCATAGAGAGAAGATAGTTTTGTGAACACCATAAGAAAATGGTGTGTCAAAAAGGATGAACATGATAATCATGGACCATGCAAGGATTATGAGTGTTAACACCATTATTTAGTAGGGAAGCAAAGAGACCATGGTGAAAAGAAAATAATGGTCACTTGTCAAAACTTTGGTTAAAATTTATAGTATAAGAGTAAGACAAAGGGCTTGTAAGCGGTGAAATGTTTTGGGATCAAACGATGCAGAGCAGAAAAGTGGAAGATCAATGGCCCATATTATGTCCACTCTCTAAAAGATGCAAGGATGATAAGTATATGCGGGCGTTTAATGCAATATAGAGATCAACGGTCGTTGATCCAATTTGATGAGATCTACGGTGTGTGTGAATTCCACCTTGTGAACCTGCACATTAGTTAAAACAAAGGAACCCGACGGAATTGAGTACATGCCATTTGATCTGACGGTGGAGAAATAAGGTGGATTACATCAACGATTGCGGATAAATCCGGAGCGGAGACTTGCACATTGGTTAAGACCAGGACGCTCGGCGGAATTGGGTACATGTCACTCGATCCGATGGCTGAAAAACAAAGGTAAAATAAATATACAGTTATTGATGGATCCGGAGCGAGAAGTTGCATGATAGTTAGAAATAAAGGGTGGTTGTGGAATAAAAACCATTGTACACATGGTCGACCATGGTGCGTTCCGGAGGCAAAAGTGGTTTGGTGGAAACCACCAAAGGGGCGCTCCAGAGTGGGGTCCTATAAAAGCGAAGTTGACTTGTCCCATGATTATTTTATTGGCACCAGATGAGTGAAAAAGACCTGCGGATTAGTCAACCTTTCAACTGTCAATTTCGAATGCACGCAGCCGTAGTAAACATTTAAGGCTTAAACGTTCATAATTCGTCCATCGAATTTCCATTATCAACTGAATTATGGACCAAGACAAGGAATTGCAAGGGTCTAGTCGTATTATAGATGACAGGGAATATTATTTAGTTGATAGGGACAGAGGCGTGTGTGACCCTTTTCTATCCATAGGAAGCATATCAGTCAGTAAAGAAAGGTTGTGGCACTACAATTCACAAGGAAATGATGTCTTGAATGTCTGTAAATCCTTTTTATATTATTTTGCTCTCGAACAAACCCTGCATTTTCCAGAATTCGCAGAGTGGTGCGTGGTCAATTATTCCCCTTCTCAAAGAGTCATTGTGAGTCATTCTACTTCTCGAATACTTTGTAAAATCAATGCCAAAGTCATCCGTGAAAATTTAAACCTGCCCGACAGTTACCCTGACAACCGTGAACCTATAAATGAGTCTATTCTTGCTGAATTGTACAAAAGTTGTATCACTGAAGTCCGTTGTGAATTCCTATGCAGTATTTTGAAAGAGGGTCAATTTTTAGACGGCCTTTTCCTACCTTACCATGTTCATATTTTTAAAAATGAAGTTCAATTAGTGGTATCCCTGGTCTGTCAAATTTTGGGTCTTGACGATGATTGTTGCATAAATGAAGTCATCCTTGGTTTTTTGCTAAGCATGAGCTCATTTGGTTCAGAGTCTCAATTGGTTCCTGTGTTCATTCTAGATGAGTACTTGGCAGAAGCAATACACCTTCAGTTAAGTGAATTCCCAAAGGTTAGGTTCTTTAAATTTCAAACTTACTTGTTGAACATGTTGCTGTGTTCAAATGTCACTGAATTATAGTTTTTGAGTACCATATTCTCTTCTGATTTGCCTAAGCAGATCAGCATGTTTGATTTTTCCAATTCAATCATGTCAGATATGTATAAAATGTTGTTCGATGAAGTGCTTCCCCGTGTGTTAGAAGATATGAAATGCCTGATGCAATCCTCGCTTGAGGATCGAGTCAGAGACTGGTTCCTACATAAATATTGTACTGTTTTAAGGATATATGGATTCACTGGGGAACCATATAAGTTACCTGCTTTCCTCACTCCCAGATTTTTTGCATTAGAATTCATGACGCAAAGGTTGCATTCAGAGGAAGAACATTTTGGAGCCTTTAAAAAATCTTCAAATATCAAATTCCCTCTCAAGGTTGGCTCTTTTATTTTCAAAAATAAAGGTGCCTTAGTGTTTATTGAAAAGTTATTGGGAAGCATGGAATTTCAAAAACAGCCAAAGGAAAATTATGATCCTCACCACATAATTTCCCTAAGGAAGCAGGCCAACAAAAACAAACCATTTGAACACCAGTTTATTGAAGGATTGAATGAAACAGCAAATTTGTTTCATTTTATAAAGATTCCAAGATCCGATGAGGATACAAGTGTTGTACCGATTGTAACGTCTCAGGTGACAAGTGGTTCTAGTATTGTAATCAAAACAAGCCTTTCTGAAATTAAAAGCATGGAAGTAGATGAAGATGGATTACATAAAAAGGCAAGATTGTTACAAATTGGTGGAGTGTCAAGTGAAGAGGTTTCTGATGATTTCAAGAGAGTTGCTTTAGTCCCAACGAAATCTGTACAAGTAAATCAATTTTCTTTTAAAAGTGTAGATAGTTTAGAACCAAGCTCAATTTTCAAATCCAAGGAAGAGCTCAAGGCTAGTTATATGGAGAAAAGAAAACAGTCTCTGGAAGAGACAAGAAGTTTACTCCCGAAGGTAAGGAATTTAAACAATCCAAAAACCTCCCTGGTTTCTGCCAGAGATACAAAAAGAAATACCTTCAAATTGGCCATGGTGAGCAACAAGAAAGTGGTAGAAATGGAAATAAGATTGGATAAGATTAGTGTACCTGACAAGATACAAATTCATAAGCAAACAAGTGATATTATTTATTCAGATCTGTTACAAGCTATGATGAGAATCAATAAACTACAAATTTTGGTAGATAAGTTAGAGATTCAATTGAAACATGGAAGAGTTGAAAATAAGGCCAATACCATTCAGATTAAGAAGCTACAAGCAGATATTATCAGTTCATACAATGAAAGAGATAACACCCAAGCTGTCAGAAGAATGTTGGAAGAAAAGGATAATGCTCTCCAAGTTTTGAAGAAAAGATTGAAGATCCCAAGCTCGGAACATGTTCAATCATCCGAATTATTGGCACTGTAAGAAGAGAAGGACAAGATGCACCAGGAGATGATGGAACATAAAGGAAAAGCTGTCGAGTTACAAGAGGAAAAAGATAAATGGGAAGCCGAACGGAGTGAACTGATATCTCAAATTTCCTTGCTGAAAAGGGACCAAAACGAGGAAAAGGAAATCATGGAAGAATTGATGAGTCAGACTCCTATTAATGAGGACCTGTCTATTGTAAATATTGATAAACCATTGAATGAATTTTCTGCGGATGACTTATTAATACCTATGTCCCAGTTTAGCTTAAAGGATGAAGAAATAAAAGAGTTAAAGGCGGAGAATGAAAAGATCAAGTCCGAGTTAGCAAAAATGAATGAAAGTAAAAACAAAATATTACAAGACAGAAGCTAGTTACAAAAGAAGTTCAATGAATTGAAGGAGAGAAACATAGGTAAGGGTCCCCTGCAGGGGTCGAAGCACATAATTTGGGACACCCTATCTGTAGAAGTTACAAAATTCAGACACTATTTGAACTTTGTTGATGACCAATTCATATTGATCAAATTGGCCAACCAAAGACTAAAATTGGTAAATGAAACTATGGATAGAAAGCCCCTTGCCACAGCCCAGAATGCGTTGAATTTTTTAAATTCATTGATGTACCAGAAGTTACATGATATGGGAATAAAAGACAAGATATCAATAGTATTATGGGCTAAGAATTTTATCCACAAGCATCATTTAATGAATACGGTCCGGGACAAAGCTGAGGAAATGGTTTCACAGGTTAATAACTTCAAGCAGGTTTTCAAAGAGCTATTTGAGGACGGCCTCCCTTCCTTTTGGGATGAAGAGGGATGGATGTTTTCTCAGGATCACTATCACAGCTTGTTAGTTCAAATCCACATGGATCATTTCAAATTTTATGATTTGGAAAAGGGCCTAACAGGGAAAGTTATTGTGGACAAACTGACAGAGGATTTCAAAATCTTGCAAAAGTTCCTAATTATCAGGAAAGGATTGCCCAAGGTATCATATGAAACTTACATGGAGCTAGAAGTCTCAATTCGAGAAATGATGGAATGTGATACCCCAAGCATGGAGCAGTGGAAAGCTGTAGAGAGGTTTGGAAAGACAAAATACATCCTTCATCCATAAAGACAGGTGTTACGCACCAAGGAGCTGACTGGACGAGGACATGCTACCAAGTTGATTTTAGCTTAATGATTTGTTAGGATTGAAGCTGTAGTTTATTCCTAAAAGTTAGGAATTTAGTTACAAGACTTTAATTAAGCCGATCATTCAGTTATGAATCTTCTTGGAAGATCAAATTATTTTATGTATATATTTGCATCTATTTTATGAGATGGGAGTTGGAACCCATCGTGTTGTTGAAGGTTTTGAAAGACATATTATTTTGAATAACAGAGTGAATGCATAAGAATTATCATAGATTCCTGTGTCATTTCCATTACAGTCTGTATTTCATTCCTTATGTGATTGTGTTTTCCAGTGTAACACTTCATTCTATTTTTTCTTCGTATCTGAAACATAGTATTGGATGGTTAGAATTCATAATGTTTATGCTCTGATCATCATTTTGGATATTTTATACATTCTTCTACTAAAGTTAATATAGAATTCATCTTTGATGCTCTGTATTAATGGGCTGTTCATTGTCTCTTCTGTCCCACCTGAACTAAATGAATGACTGTGATGAAATGGTTACCTTGCCTTTAATAAATCTCATGTATGTGTCTTTGTGATATTTTTATTTTTATGTGACTCCATGCCCAATGGTTATGTGTTGTTTCAACCATCTATATAAATCTTTGGATGTTAACTATATCTGGTCTCGTTAAATCTGTATTGAGAGATCCCTCTCTGGAAGAAAAACCAGTTTATTTCTAAAGTGGTTTTGCTGTTACCTTGGGATTTACCTTTACAACCTAGGGTAAATTCTGAGTGCTAACAAACTAGCGCCGTTTCCGGGGACCGAAAGTGCATATCTGCCCTGGGGGAACGACAGTGTTTAAAGAAGATTTATGTGGGCAAACAGGAATTTTTAACAGTAAAAAGTTTGTATATTTGTCTTGGCGACTCCATTGTAAAACTTCTTCAGAACTTAAGGAGTCATTCTGGCTTCAAGAAGACACACGCGAGGTAACTCTGATACCGAAATCTTGAAAAGTTTCGAAGACCTAGAAAAGTTATTTAAGAGAAAAAATAAAGAAAAGTTAAGTTTTCCTTTGTTTGGTGCATCATCATCTCAAGATTCTCATATTGATCCAGAATGGGAAGTTAATGCTGGGAAAAGTCTGTTGAGGACCAAATCTGAGTGTGACCTTAAGAATACTGAGTTCAATCCTCGAAGGTTAGAATCATATTTGTTGGATTCCCTCTGGAGAGATTTACAACAGACCACTAAAGTTGAAACATTTACCTCTCAAAATACTCAAAGCTCTTCAGTTCCTATGAATCCACCTAGACCAATGGAAGCCCGATTTTCCCCTTTGCGTCTGCCTCCTTTATTGCATGACCTTCCTCAGAACTATTCCCAAAGAGTTTCTTTGTTTGATGGAGAAGGTGACGTAACCGCAAAACAGCATGTTGCCACGTTTCAATATTTCATCGACTTAGAAAAAGTTGAATATCTAGATGTTAAAATGCGGTTGTTTTCCCAAAGTTTGTCAGGTGAGGGAAATAAATGGTTTAAAGATTTGCCAAATGGGTCTATAGTGAATTTTCAGGCTTTCCAAAATGCTTTCCTAGATAGGTGGGATGATAAACAGAACCCTTTGCAGCGCTTATCTCAGTATAACAGTCTCAAAAAAGGAGGTTTTGAATATGTCCATGAGTTTTCTAGCAGGTTCATGAGGGTTTATAATTCCATTCCCACGGATATAAAACCTTCTGCGTTCGCAGCCAAATTACACTATGCTGGAGCTTTTGATAATGATTTTGCATTTTCATTAAGAGAGAGAAAATCAGCAACTCTTGTGGCCATGTTTACAGACGCTCTAGAAGTAGAAGAAAATATGATGGCAAGTGGAAAGATGAAACATAGAGATATTGATAGAAGGAAAAAGGAAGAAAATTTGCCTTCTGCTTCTTCTTCTACCAATGATGTCAAATTTGAAATGATGTTGAAAACCATGGAAAAGTTGATGGATAGATTAACTATGGATAATAGGGGATTCAATAGAGAACAAGCTAAGACTCAAATCAGGAATCATAATTTCAAAAGACCGAATCCTCCCGTTCCTCCCCAAAACCGACAAAGAGACGTAAGAAATCCAAGAAATCAGGAGGAACAGCAAATTCGTCCACCATTCCCAGAAAATTATGTTGTTGATGAAGAAGATCCCGCTGAAAATGAGATTCATATTTTTGGAGAATAGGACTCGGAGATATATCTTACTGAGGAAGAGCATAACATGTTTGGCCGGGAAGATGGAAGTGAAGAATTTGAAATAGAGACCGAGCAATATCAAAGGGGTTATTTGCACACTATGGATGATGTGCAGAGGAAAATTAGACTGAGGAACAGGGATGTCCTCATAAATAAAGGAAAGAAAAACCCAAATCAACCTTCCACTAGTTCTTTGAATGTAGAAAAGGGAAAAGAACTACAAAAAGAGTCTTTTGTAAATAAAGAGGTTGAAAATGATGTACAAAGAGATAAAGCAATAAAGCAAGTGGCTCCGGTTGATGCGGAAAAAATTGGTTCTTGATTCAATTTACAAAATGAACTTTCAAAGCTAAAAATCTTTGTTCCATTTAATGAGTTATTGAGAAACACTGAATACATAAATACTATCACAAAAATGGTCAAAAATCAAGGAGAATGGCAATCTGACATTCTAGAGTTGAACGATGATAACCCTACTATTTCGTTTGGGTCAAAGGTTGAAAATTTAGAAAGTGAAGAAGTCCCTCCTTTCTATTTGAGTTTAAATGTGCATGATAAGGTGGTCCACAATGCTATTCTAGACTCAGGGGTGTCACATAACTTAATGCCAAAAGGAGTGGTAGAGAGTTTGGGATTAGAAGTAACAAGACCTTATAAAGATTTGTACTCGTTTGATTCTAAAAGGGTGAAATGCCTTGGTTTGATTAAAGATATGGTGGTAACCCTAAATAAATTGCCATCTAAAACTATAGTCATGGATGTGGTCGTGGCAGATACTCCACCTAAGTTCGAGGTACTATTGTCAAGATCTTGGACTTCCAAGTTGAAAGGTAGTTTACAGATGGATATGTCTTACGCTACTATTCCTGTTCGAGATGGGAGTAGAAGATTATATAGTGAAAAAAGAACCCATTATGTAGTGAGCAGTCAATATAAACCTAAATTTCATCACATCTATGATGTTGATACTGATTTGGGGTCTTCCATTTTATTTAATGATGCTGTTCCACATGATGTAGAAGAGGCATTGTAAAAGAAGTCTGAGGAGAATAAGGAAAAGGAAGTACTAGAACAGGATGCTTTGGAAGCGAAACAAAAAAGAGAAGGCCAGTGGATTATGTACTTTGACGGATCTGCTGCAAAAATAGGTGCTGGAGCCGGTGTGTATATAATTTCTCCTATTCGGGATTTCAAAGCTTTATCGTATAAATTAACATTTGAGTGCACGAATAATGTGGCAAAATATGAAGCTTTGTTACTAGGATTACATGCTTTGAAATATTTGGGAGCTCAAAAAATAAGAGTCTTGGGGGACTCAGAGTTCGTGATAAATCAAGTAAATGAAAACTATCAAACCAGGCATCCTCAGATGAGGGCTTATAGAAATGAAGTATGGGATATGTTGGGAAACTTCTTTACAAAGCATACAATTCAGGTAGTTCCCAGACATGAAAATTTGGTAGCTGATTCTTTAGCTGTGGCCGCTGGAAAATTTGAAACCCCTGTTGCTGGTCAAACGGAATACCAAGTGGAAATTGTGAATAGACCGTCTATTCCTGATAACTCTAAATACTGGCAGGTGTTCGAAGATGATATGCAGATCAGAAGGTTCCTAGAGCTCTCAGGAGAATTTTTGAATACTCCTATTGACACCGAAAATGACAATGGCGAGAGTATTCCAGATGAACAAGAGCTTGAGGAAGAAGGGAATGGTGCTGAAAAGTTAAAGGGAACCTTCGGAGGTAAATATATTATCTAGTTAAAAAATAATTTCATACCAAGAGGGATAATTCCATTAGAAAAACTTTTTGATCAAAATGATGTTGCCAAGAATCCCAAAGTAAAGCCCGTTGAGAATGGTGTTGAAGATAAGAATATTGGCACCGAATAAAATCCTAAGATTGTGAAGTTGTCCAAGAAGTTGCCTAAAAAAGAAAAAGAAGAGTATGTGAAACTAATGAAAAAATATACAGATGTATTTGCATGGAGTTATGAAGACCTGAAGGAGTATGATACATCTATCATACAACATACTATTCCTATAAAGCCTGGAGAGAAACCTTTCAAGCAGAAGCTCAGAAGGATAAACCCTAAGTTGCTCCCTATTATTGAGAAGGAAATTAAAAAGCTATTTGATGCCAAGATCATTGTCACTCTAAGGTTTTCGAAGTGGGTTGCAAACCTTGTTCTTGTTAGAAAGAAGAACGGATAAATAAGATTATGTATAGATTTCTGGAACTTGAACAAAGTTTCTATGAAGGACAATTATCCTTTGCCAAAGATGGACCACATATTGCAGAAAGTAGTTGGAGCTGAAAGAATTTCAATGTTGGATGGTTTTTCCGGCTATAATCAGATCAAAGTATTACCTAAAGATCAAGAAAAAATTGCTTTCACTACACCTTGGGGCACTTTTATGTATGCAAAGATTCCTTTTGGCTTAATGAATGTAGGAGCTACTTTCCAATGGGCTATGGACATTGCTTTTGCAGGGGAAATAAAGAATTTTGTAGTGATCTACATGGATGATATCACAGTTTATTCAAAATCTGACAAAGAGCATCTGCGTCACCTGGAGAAAGTTTTCATGAAATGTAGGGAAGTTTGGCATATCATTGAATCCAAAGAAGTCCAATTTTGCATTGGAAGAAGGAAAGTTGTTGGGCCATATAATATCAAAGGATGGAATAAAAATTGATCCTGAAAGGGTGAGTGCAATTCTGAAAGTAGGTGAACCTAGGAGTTAAAAAGAGATACAATCATTCTTGGGGCAGGTAAATTTTTTGAGAAGGTTTGTGCCAAGTTTTGCTGAGATCTTAATGAATATCACAAATATGTTGAAGAAAGGTCACGAGATAAAATGGAATGTTGAAGCTAGAATGTATTTTTGGGAAATCAAAAAAGAAATATCAGAGGCTCCTATGTTGGTGAGCCCAGATTTTACCAAAGACTTCTCAATATTCTCATATGCTTCAGAATATACTATAGCAGCAGTTCTGTTACAGAAAAATGATGAGAATTTGGAATAGCCCATAGCATTTTTTAGAAAAATGTTAAGGGATGGAGAATTGAAATATGACATTATGGAGAAACAAACCTATACCTTAGTCAAAGCATTGAAAGATTTCAGAGTGTATATTCTGCATTCTCACATAATTGCACATGTTCCAACCGCTGCAGTAAAGAGAATCTTGACACAACCAGATCTAGAAGGCAGAAGAGTAAAATGGATTGATACATTGTTGGAGTATGGTATCGAAATAAATCCCACCAAGTTGATTAAAGGACAAGGTTTAGCTAAAATGATGGCTAATTCAAACTGTGAAGCTTTGCAAATTAATTTCTTATCTCATCAAGCTAATCAGTTAGATACAGAAGTAGAAGTAATGGATTATTTTGTGGCTTCTTCATGGTATTCTGATATTGTGTATGTCCTTGGAAATTTGCAAGCACCGGAGGGATTGAGTAAGTTAAGAGCCCGATCCATAAAATTAAAAGCTGCCAAATTTTGTATTCTAAATCAATATCTTTATTGGAAAGACCTCAGAGGAGTGTTGCTGAATTATATTTTGGAAAATGAAGCTCGGCATATAGTCAAAGAATTTCATAAGGGAGATTGTGGAGGGCATCATTCTTGGAAGGTGCGGCAAACAAAATTCTAAGAGCAGGCTATTATTGGCCTACATTATTTTCAGATGTGTATAAAGAAACTAGTAAGTGTCATCAATGCCAAATTTTTGACGAAAAAATAAAAGTACTTCCTCTCCCTTTGAATCCCATAATAGTAGAAGCTCCTTTTCAGCAGTGGGGTTTGGATTTTATTGGCAAAATAAATCCCAATTCATCAGGACAACACAAATGGATTTTGACAGCTACAGACTATTTTACAAAATGGATTGAAGCTATTCCCAGTAGGAGAGCCACTGAGACTGTAATCATGGATTTCCTTGAAGAAAATATATTGGCTCAATTCGGATGCCCCATAAGAATAGTAGCAAATAATGCAGTTGCATTTAAATCCATGAAAATGATTGATTTCTGTCACAAGTACCATATAAGCCTCAATCATTCAACTGCCTATTATCCGCATGGAAATGGGTTAGTTGAATCTTGTAATAAAAGCCTAGTAAGGATCATCAGGAAGCTATTAGAAGATAACAAAAGGTCCTGGCACACCAAGCTCAAGTATGCTCTCTGGGCTGATAGGATTAGTACCAAAAGAGCGATTGGCATGTCTCCGTTCCAACTGGTGTATGGGACTGAAGTTGTTTTTCCAGCATCGTTAGGTGTCCCAGTCATGAGATATTTCCAAGATCAGCAAGAGGAACCAAATCATATGCAAAGGAGGATAAATCAAATTATTGAACTAGATGAGCGAAGGAATAAAGCTTATGACAAGGTGTAGTCACATCAGGAGAAAATGAAAAGTACTTTGGACAGGAGGATCAAAGAAGAGCAGTTTCATATTGACAATTTGGTCTTGAAGTGGGATGCTCCGAAAGAGGACAAACATGGGAAATTTGATCATATGTGGGTAGGTCCTTATGTTGTTGCTAGTTATAGAGGACAAAATGCATTTCTGCTAGAATATCCGAACGGGGTTCTTCTGGATAGTAACCCCGTCAATGGAAGGTATCTGAAACATTACCTGTCCTAAGGAGGATGGTAAAATTTGTATTATAGCCTGTAAATACTTGTTTCTCTTTACAAAGTTAATGTGAATGCTAAGTTGAATGTATTTGAAGCCCGTAGTGAAGGCCCTAAGGTACAGGAGGCATGCTTTCCCTTTCTCAAAACAAAAAATAATATATCTATAAAAAAACAAAAGATGATTTTTCTGGAAGTTATTGTGAAAAATAAAAAAACATGACACCTGGTCTATGAGTTCTTTGATACCTCACAGGGAGGATATCATCCCTAGATGGAGCCAGCAGTTAACACCATTATTTAGCAGGGAAGGAAAGAGACCATTGTGAAAAGAAAATAATGATCACTTGTCAAAACTTTGGTTAAAATTTATAGTATAAGAGTAAGACAAAGGGCTTGTAAGCGGTGAAATGTCATGGGATTAAACGATGCAGAGCAGAAAAGTGGATGATCAACGGCCCGTATTATGTTTGCTCTCTAAAATATGTGAGGATGATAAGTATATGCGGGTGTTTAATGCAATATAGAGATCAACGGTCGTTGATCCAATTTGATGAGATCTACGGTGTGTGTGAATTCCGCCTTGTGAACCTGCGCATTAGTTAAAACAAAGGAACCCGGTGGAATTGAGTACGTGCCATTTGATCTGATGGTGGATAAATAAGGTGGATGACATCGACGATTGCAGATAAATCGGGAGCGGAGACTTGCACATTGGTTAAGACCAGGACGCTCGGCGGAATTGGGTACACGTCACTCGATCCGATGGCTGAAAAACAAAGGTAAAATAAATCTACGGTTACTGATGGATCCAGAGCGGGAAGTTGCATGGTAGTTAAAAATAAATGGTAGTTTTGGAATAAAAACCATTGTACATGTGGTCGACCGTGGTGCGTTCCGGAGGCAAAAGTGGTTTGGTGGAAACCGCCAAAGGGACGCTCCGGAGTGGGGTCCTATAAAAGTGAAGTTGACTTGTCCCATGATTACTTTATTGGTGCCAGACAAGTGGAAAATACCTGTGGATTTGTCAACCTTTCGATTGTCAATTTCGAACACATGCAGCCGCAGTAAACAAGTAAGGCTTAAATGTCCATAATTCGTCCATCTAATTGCCATTATCAACTGAATTATGGACCAAGAGAAGGAATTGCAAGGGTATGGTCGTATTATAGATGACAGGGAAGATTATTTAGTTTATAGGGACAGAGGCATGTGTGACCCTTTTCTGTCCATAGGAAGCGTATCAGTCAGTAAATAAAGGTTGTGGCACTACAATTCACAAGGAAATGATGTCTTGAATGTCTGTAAATCCTTTTTATATTATTTTTCTCTCGAACAAACCCTGCATTTTACAGAATTCGCAGAGTGGTGCGCGGTCAATTATTCCCCTTCTCAAAGAGTCATTGTGAGTCAGTCTACTTCTCGAATACTCTGTAAAATCAATGCCAAAGTCGTCCACAAAAATTTAAACCTGCCCAACAGTTACCCTAACAACTGTGAACCTGTAAATGAGTCTATTCTTGCTGAATTGTACAAAAGTTGTATCACTGAAGTCCTTTGTGAATTCCTGTCCAGTATTTTGAAAGAGGGTTAGTCTTTAGAGGGTCTTTTCCTGCCTTACCATGTTCATATTTTTAAAAATGAAGTTCAATTAGTGGTATCCCTGGTCTGTCAAATTTTGGGTCTTGATGATGATTGTTGCATAAATGAATTCATCCTTGATTTTTTGCTAAAAATGAGCTCATTTGGTTCGGAGTCTCAATCGGTTCCTATGTTCAGTCTAGATGAGTACTTGGAAGAAGCAATACACCTTCAGTCAAGTGAATTCCCAAAGGTCAGGTTCTTTAAATTTCAAACTTACTTGTTGAACATGTTGCTATGTTCAAATGTCACTGAATTACAGTTTTTGAGTACCATCTTCTCTTTTGATTTGCCTAAGTAGATCAGCATGTTTGAGTTTGCCAATTCAATCATGTCAGAGATGTATAAAATGTTGTTCGATGAAGTTCTGCCCCGTGTGTTAGAAGATATGAAATGCCTGATGTAATCCTCACCTAAGGATCGAGTCGGAGACTGGTTCCTACATAAAGATTGTATTGTTTTAAGGATATATGGATTCACTGGGGAACCATATAAGTTACCTGCTTTCCTCACTCCCATAGTTTTTGCATTAGAATTCATGAGGCAAAGGTTGCATTCAGAGGAAGAACATTTTGGAGCCTTTAAAAAATCTTCAAATATCAAATTCCCTCTCAAGGTTGGCTCTTTTATTTTCAAAAATAAAGGTACCTTAGTGTTTATTGAAAATTTATTGGGAAGCATGGAATTTCAAAAAGATTCAAAGGCAAATTATGATCCTCACCACATAATTTCCCTAAGGAAGCAGGCCAACAAACCATTTGAACACCAGTTTATTGAAGGATTGAATGAAACAGCAAATTTGTTTCATTTTATACAGATTCCAAGATCCAATGAGGATACAAGTGTTGTACCGGTTGTAACGTCTCAGGTGACAAGTGGTTCCAGTATTGTAATCAAAAGAAGCCTTTCTAAAATTGAAATCATGGAAGTAGATGAAGATGGATTACATAAAAAGGCAATGTTATCATTCCAGGAAACTACCTAAGGTTATAGGCTAGGTATGCCTGGTAACTTGAGAAATCATGTTTTTTGTGTCTTGAATACTTTTCAGTAGGTGGATCAATGGGATGCTAGATAGCACAATGGAGAGATTACCTATCAGAATAGCTTAATGAACCAGTGCTTTTAGAAAATGTAAATCAGATGCCAATAACAAAAAAGGTATGAAGAATATTACTTAGACAACCAAGTACATTGAAATGCAGGGTTTTAAATAACTAAGTACATAAATAATGCAGGGTCACACTAAACAATAATAAATTCCTCCATTCGAATCATGAGCATAAGCTGAGCTAATTAAAACAGAGTGCAGAATAAAAATGGATGAAAAATCTGATTACAGTAGCAAAAGAAGACTGTGATTTTGTATTAGAATAGGCAATCAAAACATAGGCCAAATTTCTCCAAACTTGAACCCCTTTTCAGTCTGAGTTATTAGGCTTTTAAAGCCTTTACAAACAGTTTCCAGATCCTAAAAGCATGGATCTGTTGAGTTTAACTAAAACATTAACTGACAGTTAAAAGCAAAAATATAGGGATTGATCCCTAAAATCAAGGAAATGCTGATATGGAGATTTCCTTCAACAGCTTGGTGGTTGGTGAAGTGAAGTAGCCTTCCAAGGCTCAGTGGACTAAGTTGGGTGCACCACAGATTTGATTTCAATGATGTGGCAGTCGACTTATAGAGTTGTTCCTCCAAACAAGGTTTGAAACTTAGCCAAAAGTGCCCACTGATTCAAAACTCGCTCAAAACCTCTGAGATATTGATAAAATACTTTATGATCCATTCATTTCTGCCCGTTCAGCGAATCAAAACTTAGTCCTGGGAAAAATTAGAGAACCTTTGCAAAAACAGGCTTTCGACAGCTAACTATTCTGTTGATTTCATGTCTTAGCCGCCAAAAGTCAGTCCTTTCGGCAGCTAATGAGCTCTGTGGGGCTTGCCTAAGCTGCCGAAAGCTGAAAACTGTTTCAAAAATTAAAACCAAAATGATACTTTCTTGCAAGCACGTGATCAGTCCCATGGACTTCTTTGAAGCTGCTCCTTTCCCTCTAGTCACTCATTTAGTCTGTCTTTGCTGAGCTTCCATAGGTGTTATCTCCTCAGGAATTGTGGCCACCTCAGCCAACGCGTCTAGACCAGATGGTGGTGCTTCTGTAGCTACTGGTTGTACCTCCGTCCCCTCCAATTCCTTCAACTTTAACCTGAGCATCCTGAGATTACGGTAGATCTTGGAATTCTCTTTTATCAGCATCGTGTTCCTCTCGGCTGTTTTCTTGAGTCTTTCGATGATTTCTTGGCTCCGATCATGCAGTGCCATATTCCTTCCGATCAGCTCTGCGTTGTGCAACTTAACCTGCTTTTCACTATGTCTTTCCTGGGAAAGTTCCTGTAGCATCCTATTGACTTTGTTGGTCTCTGGTATGGAAGGTTCGGGACCTGGTACATCCATCAAGGGAGGGTCTTTACTTTTCTCTCTTTCCATGGGCTGCTCTGTTCCTTGTTTTCCCTCATCTCCAGATTCAAATACCGAGTAGGGGAGGTTTAGTGGATCTTTTCCTTGAGGATTCCCTTCAGCTTGTTCAAACACCAGCTTTCTCTTCGACCTTCTCTTCTTGCTTGATGAGGAAGGGGATTCCACTTGGGCTTGGGGAGAGATGGCTCTCCTTTTTCTCTTGCTAGTTTTTGGAGTGCTGCTCTTCTCGCCCTTACTCTGCTCGGCTGCCTCTTCGTTTTCTAACTCTGTGGGGAACTCGTGCCAAAACAAGAAATAATTCCATTCCATGTTTCTCTTCTTCAAAAGCTCTTTGATCATCAAAGTTATGAGACCCTGGTGAGAGATCCTGCTTGCTATCTTGCTTAGCTTAGCCTGGACTTGCTTTGTCATCTTAGTTAGGGTCTTATGGAAGAAATATGGCAAATTTATCTTTTCCCTCCCTGTGAAATGATTCAACAGCTTGAAGTGGTAGAGCTGCACCCTGTGATATCGGCCTTCACAAGTTATGTAAACAAAAATGGCCTTTAAAAGAGCCTGCCATTGAGGTTCAAGAAAGGTGACGGGAATATCCTTTCTCCGAATGATTTCTTTATGGGCTGGTAGGAGATACGACCTGAATTCAATATCTAAGGCCTTAGTGGTCTTAAACCAACTCTGCCCTGTCCTGGGGAGACTTGTACATTCGGATATAGCTGCCTCATCCACATGAAACTCTTCTCTGCCAAACTTCACTGTTCTCCCATTGTAGCTCCGAGCAAATGCTTCAGCAAGTGGCTGGTTGAAGCTAGTGAGATTTTCACAATAATCAAAAACCTGTGTAGTCTTGAAAAACTTGGACACTTGTGGATGGGACTCGAGATACCAGACCCCATCTAGCTCTGTCCTGAGTGGCAGATTTGTTTTTTCCATGAGCTGAACCTTTGTTTTGTAGTAGATGATAGAGAGATACTGTGCTGAAATCTCGTCCTGATGAGAACACCCCTGGATCGATGCTCTATTTTGATGAAAAACCCCTGAATGGAACAGAAACTTCAGCTGCGTAATAACATGACAAAACTAGGGACCTTGGGTCTGCTTGCCATGTTTGAGAAATAAGAAACCCATTTGAATGAGCCCAGCAAGTGATCAGTTTATGATATCGTCCAGCTCGTGTGAAATTATGAATCGATCAGCTTGCGGATAACCCTCAGATGGAAGTATGCATCATGAGACTCTATGTAACCTTCTGCAATCAGAAATGAAATGATGTGGGTGCTTCACGACTTGCTTTCAGCGGCTTCTCAACACTAAACCTCATGATGGTCATATGAGATGCATTCCAATATTCTTTTCGGCGGCAAAAACAGGCTCGCTTGATGGGGAATTGAGTACGGACATGACCTTTTTTTTAATTTTCTGATGGGATCGTTTTCGGCAGCTAACCTCGTTCTATTTAATCTTCTTAGCTGCCGAAACTAAGCCTTTTCAGCAGCTAACTGGCCTTTACAAAACAGAGTTAGCTACCAAAACCTGATTTTTTCAAAATTTGAAGCCAAGACTCAAATGAATCAAATTTTTGACTTAGTACTAATAACGAGGACCTCCTTATTGACTCTAAGAAATTTTAAAATAAAATTTTGGACTCAAACCTATCACCTAAAATAATGAAAAACTGACTGGTTATTTTAGGAGATAACATCTGGCTCCTACTCGGGGATGGAATCCTCCCAGTGAGGTTCCGAAGAATCCCAGAACCAAATGCCTTTCCTGGAAATAAAACTGACACCTAGTCTAGTACTACCATTGGGCATGGAGTTTATTTGACACACTGACTCTAAACAGAAGAAAAGACGAATATTTTACAATGAGAAAGACCCAAGGCCTTTATGAGACATAGATTTTCAAAAATCGCCCATTGAATGGGCCACCTGTTAGAATATCTCCATCCAGATGATGAAGAACAAAAGTGTTGTTGTGACATACCTCTGCTATAATGTATGGACCAGTCCATAAAGCATCAAACTTACCATGCTGTCCCTTCTTTTGCCTAGCTACATCCCACTTCAAGACAAAATCACCTGTTTTGAACATCCCTGTTTTTACTTTCCTGTCAAAAGTGTTTTTTACTTTCATTTGGTGATTTTCAGACTTTTCTATCAGATGCTCTCTCTCCTGCTGCAACTCCACCAATTGAAAAATTATCCTAGTGTGATCATCAGGTTCAGAGCCGACCTCTTGAAGGAAATTAGTCACCGGTAACACAAGTTGGACCGGGAATATGGCTTCAGTGCCATAGACTAGTTTAAATGGGGATGTACCAATGGACTTCTTGATAGTGACTCTGTTGGCCCACAATGCGAATTTTAACTTGCTGTCCCAACTTTTCTTGTTTTCCTCCAGCAATTTCTTGATGATACGAGACAAAATTTTATTTGAAGACTCAGCTAGTCCGTTGCCCTGTGGGTAATATGATGTGGAGTGAGCTAATTTGATCCCCATTTCTTCACATAAACTCACCAGATGCCGGTCATTAAAGGCAGGAGCATTGTCTGTAATCAGCTTCCTGGGACAGCCAAACCTTGAAAAGATATTACTAAACAGAAAATCCATGATAACCTTATGAATATCATTCCTCGTGGGAATGGATTCAATCCATTTCGTGAAATAGTCCGTGGCAACCAATATCCATTTGTGCTGATTGCTTGATGAAGGATGTATTTCTCCGATGAAGTCTAAACCCCATTGCTGGAATGGACCAACAGCTGTGATAGGCTTCAACGGTAGAGATTTCAGCTGTCCTTTTCCATGAAACCTTTGACATTTGTCGCATGCTTTCACAAAGGAAAACACATCAGAAAATATGCAGGGCCAGTAATAACCCGCTCTCAGTATCTTGTGGACAGTCGTCTTCCAGTAGTGATGTCCGCCACAGATATTGTCATGAAATTCAGTCATCACTTTGACAACCTCCTCCTTTGTCACACATCTCAGGAGCACCCCTAAAGGGTCTTTCCAAAACAGCAAGTTATCTTTGATGAAAAAGCTTGTAGATTTAAGATTAAGAGCTCTTCCCTGTGTTCTTGTGAGTCCCTCTGGCAAAGAAAGAGTTTGCAAAAAGAAAACAATATTCCTGTACCATTCACACTCTGATATATAAGAGGTTACCTGTAAATCTGCCCCTGTCAGATTTGCTGAGATTTCAAATTGGAAATTTGCTGTACCTTTCTCCTCTTCATCAATCTTTAATGCTCTGCAATTTTCTTCAGCCAATAATCGAGCGAGCCCCTGCCCTCGAACCAGCTTAACAGGTTTGATTTCTATGTCGAACTCGATCAGCTTTGCCACCCACTTACTCCTTTTTGCCGTCAATGTCAGGCTGCACTAAAACATCTTTGACTGAACCAAAGGGGACATAAACGATTACCTTAGCCTGGAGAATGTAAATTCGGAAGGCCTTCAAATCTTTGATCAATGCATATGCCTGCTTCTCCAAAAGTTCGTATTTGAGCTCAGCATCACGGAGTACTCGGCTGAAAAAGGCAACAGGCTGCTCCTGTTCGTCATCATTTTTCTGTAAGAGGACAGCTGCAATAGTGTCACATGAAGCAAATGAGAAGATAAAAAATTCTTTGCCAAAGTGTGGACTGATTAGAACCGGAGCTGTAGTGATTGCTTTCTTGATATCCTGGAATGAAACCTTTGCCTGTTCAGTCCATCTAATTTCCGCATCTTTCTTCAACATGCTGGTAATGTGCTTCGTTAACTCTGCAAAATTTGAAATAAATCTGCGGATGAAGTTTATGGTGCCAAGAAAAGACTGGACATCTTTCTTGGATCTAGGTAATGACAGATTTAGAATTGGCTCTACCCTTTTTGGGTCAATTTTAACCCCTTCTGCTGAAACAATGTGACCGAGCAGCTTACCTTCCTTGAGTGCAAAGAATGATTTTTTAGGATTCAATGAGATCCCATACCTCCTGCATTTCTCGAAAGCTTTTCTCAAATGTAGCAAATGATCTGGATGGCTGTGAGAGAACACTGTAATGTCATCGAGGTAAATGAGGACAAACTTATCCCTTTCTCCGACAAAGGCAATATCCATTGCCCGCTGGAAAGTAGCTCCAGCATTCATGAGACCGAAAGGCATTTTTTGGTACATGAATATACCCCATGGAGTTGTGAAGGCTGTATTTTCTCTGTCCTCAGGGTGGACAGCAATCTAGTTATACCCCGAGAAACCGTCTATAAAAGACATGACACTCGCCCCAGAAACTTTCTGCAAAATATGTTCCATCTTGGGCAGCGGGTAATTGTCCTTCCGAGAACACTTATTCAAGTTTCTGAAATCGACACAGAGTCTGATTTCACCGTTCTTCTTTCTCACAGGTACAAGATTGGCAATCCAATCGGAATATATCAGCAGGATAATGATCTTGGCCTCAAGCAATTTTTTGATTTCCTTCTCCATTGTGGGCAGCAGCATTGGATTGAATGATCTCAGCTTCTGTCGGAAAGGAGTAGTATCTTTGTTCAATGGGATCCTATGTTGAATGATCTCTGTGTCATAAGTCTTCAGATCCGAATACTTCCATGCAAAGATGTCAGAGAATTATTTCAAAAGGCCAGCATACTCAGACTTTTGCTGCTCTGTCAAATGGGAAGCCAGATTTACAAATTTCAGATCTGATTCATCAGCTAGATTCAGAGGACAGCTATCAGATTCATCCTCTTTCTTCTCAAGCTTAACAGCAACATCATTGCTGTCGAACAGTCTCTCCAAAGGTACCAGCCCCTTCGGAATTCTGTTGGAAGAAAGCTGAACTATTTCGTGTGTCCCGATTCTGCTTTTAAATCTGGTTTTTTCTGGGGCAGCCTGCCCATTCTGATTGTCTTCATCAATTTCAAGGTCAGTAAATTCATCTATCACATTCAGAAATCTGGTTAGCTCCACATCATCCTCGAATACTTTCCAGAACTCTACATTATCAAGCAATGATGGCCGATATTTTACTTGTATTTCATAGGATAATCTAGGAGGCAGAGGTGGAATAAAAGCACAAGCTGAAACAGCTAAAGAATCGTCCATTTCGTTCATCAATCTTGGCACATGTGCTATTTTGAAATCAAAAAAATAAGGGATGAGTCTGAATACCTCATCTCTATAGGCTTTGAGCCTCACCTGCTTTGCTTGAAAATATTTGTTGACCTGCTGAACAATCAGATCAGCATCCCCGAAGACATGTAACTTTTTAATTTTCATTTCTTTGGCTGAATTCAGCCCCAACAGCAAGGCTTCGTACTCAGCTATATTGTTTGTTACTTGGAAATTCAACTTAAATGACACCTGTGTCTTTTCCTTTGAAGGAGAAATAAACACAACCCCCACCCCAGCAAACTCTTTGGTACAGGCTCCATCAAAGAAGATTGTCCACACTCCATTCTCCTTCTCACTGTCGATAGGCTGGACCACAGGTTTTTTCAATGGCAGGGATTCTGGTAAGGAGTCATCCACCTGCAAGATACATGAGCCCATTCCCGTGTCTACTGAATAAATGGGATGGTTAGCGGGATTCTTTTCATCATTGATGATGAAAGAAAGATGAGACTCACAGTATAGTCTTCTGTTTTCTCCGGAAAAGACCGGGATAGTGGCATAAGATAGGTCCATTTGCAAGGTTCCACCTAGTATTTTCATCCATGATCTGGACAGCAAACACCCAAACTTGGGCGGGATATCAGCAACTACTACATCCATTACCATGGTTTTCATTGGGGCTGAGGACAGAGAAACAGCAAGACCTTTTATCAAACCGAGGCATTTCACCTTCCTGGAGTCGAAGGAGAACAAATCATGGTAACTGCGGGTGATCTCTAATCCTAATCCATGCATGACTGTTTTGGACATTAGGTTATGGGAAGCACCTGAGTCTAGGAGGCAATTGTGCAAGGTCTTGTCATGGATATCTAAAGAGACATAAAAAGGGGGACAGTTTTCATCTCATTCTTCAATCATAGGGCCTAGCATAATGCTGGGTTTATCATCAGTCAAGTTTATGGTGTCAGAGGAAAAAGAGACAGATTTGTGATCAAGGCTTTTACAAATGTCCTTCCGGAAGGCTTCGTTCTTCATGAGCTCAATAAGAGGTACAGGGATTTTCAGTTTTTGAATTTCTTTTTGTAAATTGAAAGAAGAAGAAATTTTTTCAGCTTCAGAGGGATTTTCTCTTACCATGGGCTGTGACTGAGATGTTTTCTGAACTTATTTGGTCAGCTGCCTTGCGGGGGCAGCAGTCTTTTTCGGAGGAACTGGAGTACTCTGTTTTCCAGCACTCTTTTTGGATCTCAGGTTATATCCAGTTTGTTCATCAGTTTGCAGCATAGCCTGATCTTCATAAAGTTGGTTCAGCTCCTGATCAAACAATGACCCTTCATAGTCAGCTTCGGTCAAGTAGATCTCTTCGTACTCAGCCTCGACACAGTGAATGTCCTCTTCAAGTTCTTGAACCTCCTCCTCATCTTCTTCATCAAGCACTACATTCTAGAAGGGAGCTCTGATTTTCTGATCATCAGCGGGATTCCTCTCTCTCTGCAAAATTTGGACCTGCTGTTGGTTCCTTCTCCAATTCTGATTTCTGTTTGGGTAATCAGCTCGGTTTTGATTCCTGTTCAGATGCTCAAATTGATTCTGTTTTCTCCCTCTGTCAGGAGATCTGCTGCTGATCTTAATCTTCTCCATTTCAGAGGTCAGATTTTCCATCATTTTTGCCAACTTATCAACTTTCTAGTTTGAATTGGAGGAGGAGGGGGCTTCCTCACTCCTTTTCCTTCTCTCAGAGCCTACTTTCAGTTTCTCGGAAGATGACAAATTGGATTCAACTTTCAGGGCAGCCTCTTGCATGGCTACAAGGGTTTCAGAATCTCTCTCTCTGAGCATCAAGCAGAATTGGTAATCGAAAGCTCCGGAATATGTGATCATAGCAGATGTTTCGGAAGGTTTGACTACCTCAGGGATCTTTTCATACATCTTATTGAACCTCTTAGTGAAATCAGATACAAACTCACCCGTTTTCCGTTTGAGATTGCCAAACTCAGTAATGTAATGCAGGTAATCTTTTCTGTCTCCCCAATTCTTCAAGAAGGCATCATCAAGAGCGGTGATGTCTCCTATAGAAGCAGCTGGCAGTGTTTTGAACCATTTCCGGGCCTCTCCATCTAGGCTCTGGACAAAAATTCTCATCCAGACATCTTCAGCTTCGATGTTGGTATTTTTTGCATAAGCATAGAATGCTTCAAGGTGCTCTTCTGCTGTGTAGTTGCCTGGCCAAAAGAATTTAGGCATATATTTTTGGTAGTCCCCGACAGGCATTTGAGACAGTGGAAGTACTAGTACCAGTGGAGCATATCTGTTAGCTAGTATTTGTTCCATTTGGGTCATATTTGCTCCTCCTCCCCCAGCCATAATGACTGTGGTATGTGGTACAGCAGAAAAAATAACAACAGTTGAACTTACAGTGGTGACTTCTGGAACAGCTTGACCTTTGGTCTTCTTCGCCTCCCTCAAGATTCGATCTGGAGTTGATACTGGAGACACCAGGGGTCCTTGGGGATTTGCTCTGGTACTAGCCCTCTTTGGAGCCAGAATGATGTTGTGGAGTCGCCAGATAGAAGATATATAACCAGTGAAGTGTCTAATCCTTGTCTATCATCAAGGACTAGATCTGTGTCATTGTAGAAATTCAGGCCTACAGTAGATTAATTTCACTCACAGCAATTAACAATTGATCATGCAAATTATCAACAATGGAGACTGAATATGGAGCTGTAACACAAAATTATATTAACTGAGTGTAAAATAGCCAACCCTGTAATAACATAGGCTGCTGAATATATAGAATACATGAGCAAATCAAATGCATAAGGAAGCATCCAAATCTAGCATAAAGCAGGCTTACCCAAAATAGGCAAATCCCCCATAGGTGTAAAAAGCTGATCGCAATTCTATCAAGGACCCCACGAATTAGCAAGGGCACATGGGCAAGCTAAAGAGTGGTCAAATGGCAGCTCATACATGCTTTTGCATGGAGGAAAGAGTGGAG